>JAOTBA010000006.1:29626892-29640006 GCA_025629845.1 Erythroxylum squamatum | reverse complement strand
AGGAAGCTCTCCTTCTTCTTGATCAGGATCAGCAGACACATCATCACTCCTTTGTCTGGACTCCCCTCCTACAGGGTTAGAATGTGGATCCCACCTGAAGAGGGTTGAGATTACATTCTTGCAAACACTTTCAAGCTACATCCTTTTTAGCTAAAAGAAGCTAATTTATTTTGGGAATCCGTGCCCTTTAGAGCAAAGTAGAGCCACTTAACGATGGCTTATCGTTTTTCATTGTAATTATTTTTATTTCAATTTCGTGATTTTGGTTTTTTATGTTTCTTTCATAAGGGAAATAAGGAAATTTTATTTCTTAATATAATCAAAAGTTTTTGTATCGATAACGAAAATGTTAGTAAATGTCCAAATTGAATTTAAGATAGTTTTAGTAATTAATAGCTAAGACAAAATAATGTAAGTAATAACAATAATTCGTTCTTACCAAACCAAATGTTAGTGGGATGAGAAAAATAAAATAATACATAGTAATCCACCAAAAAGAAACCAAAGTTAATCTATTACATTTATCTTTGTAACTTTTCATGAAAATTTTTTAGTATTAAAAAGGGTTAATTACTTAAAAAAACCTATATTTTTTAAATTTTCAATTATAATCTGAACTTTAAAAAGTAGCAATAAAATGTCATCATTTTTTATTTTTTTTAATTCTAGCCTGACGTTAGTCTCACTTTTATCCGTGCTGATGTGGCACAGCTATGTGTCGACGCCCTTCACTAATCAGACATCTCAGCTAATTGAGGAGAAGATTGTCAGATTAACAAAACGATGTCATTTAGCTTTGATAGTAAAATGATTCAACTAAAATCAGATCTCCTTTCTTCTCCCTCTCTTCTCTGTTTCTTTTCTGTTGATCAACACTTAAGACTCTTAATTTGAAATCCCTAATCTGTAACTTAAAATCTCCCAAATCTCCCGAAGTTTATAAGAGAGTGGATACGTATGTTGGTGCTTCTTTTATTGCAAAGTTATTTGCTCCATCAGATTAACAAGTGTTTTTTGTGATTTCATGCATGGGTGCTTCATAAGAGAGTGATTTCTTTGTCAAGTAAAAATTGAAGATTTCGTTGTCAGACTTCTTGTGGCGCCGACTTGGGTACAATTGGTACTCTCTCTCTATTGTTCTTAGCAAAAATTGAAAACAAGTATATATAGCAGGATGAAATAGTCCCAGGTTGTCTCTCATACGTTACACAACTAAAGATTGGAATGAGTCAAGTTGAGCTATTAGAATCCTAAAAATGCAATTTGAATCCGAAAATAATTTAATAAATTTGAATATGAAATTAAGTGTTTTTATCAAATAAAATATATATATATATTAAATTAGATTTAATTTTGACTTTTGAATAAAATATCTTTATGTTTAAAATTCCATCTAAATTTTTTTAAAAATTGAATTCGAATGTACTCTTATTTCTTCTAATGGCATTAGAATCCAAGCCATTTTTGCTCCCTAATTGCAAATGTGAGGTTGACAACACTCTCGAAGAGGGTTATCGTCATTATAAAAATCATAAAATTGTTTTTGTTTTATATTTTTGTTTTTTATAGTCTGATTTACTATCAACTAAATATATATTATTTCATTATTTAATATATTAGCTATTAATAAAAATTACGAATAATTTAATTTAATATTATAAAATGAAAACTGAAAATTAAAAACATAGAATGGAATCAAATAAACCCTTAAGTGAAAAATTGATCCATTTGCTTTTTTAACGATTGACCATTTCAAGGTCTTCTTCTATTGGTGGTCGTTGCTCAACTTTGAACGTCGAGTTCCTACATTCCCGGGCGAATGTTGAAAAAGATCTTGTATTCTAAAGTGGTTAAAGTGTTGTATTAAACAAATAGTACTGAGATAACTTAAGACCAACCATACCCAAGCAATGGATATGTCTTTTGCTCTTGTTATATATCCACCGGCCACTGCCGTTGCCGTTGCCACTAACACTTGCGAATATTCAAAATAAAAAACCAATAAGTAACCAGTTCTCTTGTAGCCGCAGCAGCTGCCTTCATTCTTAGTAGTAAAAAATTCCATTCAGAGCAAGCAAGGCCAGCTCTGGCCGTCACAAACCTAATCTACCAACTACTCAGAGCCTTCTAAAAGAAGGGTAAGAGTCAGTAGTGATTAAGAATCAGAAAGAGTGCAAATTTCTCCTTGGAACTTAAAGAAAAAAGCTTTTTAACATTTTCTTAGCTATAGAGGAATGAAATCCTATCCTGAAAGCTGGCGAGTTGTAGATTTTGTGATTTTTGTAGCAGTTATATCCAACTCGATGACAAGTACTGTACAGTGGGAATATGAAACTTGAATTGCATGAATTCTGTTCAGTTTTTATACGCCCTTATGATTAGATAAAAAGGAGAAGTACGTTTGCCAACTCGATCGTGTTTGCCAACTGAACAGTAAACAGAGTCCAAGACACATTATTCTAAAGCTAGCACTAATACTTGCATTAGATTGTAATGTATAACCAACCGAAAATTAATTATAAAACAAAGAAAGAAGGCAGCCTTCATGTTTTTTGTGTTTGTGTAGGATCACATGGGGCAATTTACTTTCGGACGATTTGGTGGGTTCTTTAGAAAACATCAAAACGAACGACACATTCTAGAGAGCGTAGACTCCCAAGAACTTACGTTTTCTACCTTGCCTTTGTTCAACTAACAAGAAAGTTCAATGCTTTATGAGTGTAGGAGTTAGATTGGACCAACTTCTATTTTCCTTATTTATTTGACCGTTTCCCTCCTATATATCTTTTCTGTTCTAAGGGCCAAGAGTGAATTATGGATTATTATGAACTTGCTTCTGGGTACTCTTACCAAGACTCTGTTAAGGTGCTTGAAGCTGATATCCAACATGCTAATGTGCTGTAAGCGCTCTTCTCTTGTTGTGCGTGTCTCATTTTATCTCATTTCTGTTAATTTCTGGTATAACTAATTCCCTTATGCGGTTGAGTAATTCTCTGAAATTATTGGCAATTCGTGATCGGATATGTTTTTCTTGATGGGTTTTACAGTTCTTGAGCTTTACTCTTTTTTTCTTCTCCTTTGTTTGACTTGGAAGGGGCTCTGTCTGTTACTTGTGGGTATAACTTGAATTTTACATGCAGGGCAGCATCTATACCAAGAGCCAAGGGTGAGTTTTGTGTTCAAATGAAACTAGTTTACAAACCCTGGGCTCCTATTTTCTTCTTGTTACTCCGGTGGTCGGATTGCTCTTGCAGATGTCTACTATCAAGATATTTAAACCTTTTTCATATTGTTGTATATAAGGTTGGTCCACAGTCCTTTGTCATTACTTATTTCCTTGTGCAATCCCTATGGACTGAATGGTTGAATTATATTTCTCTTTTCTTGTTCTATTTTCTCTTGTTTGCTATATTTTTCTTTTCCTGCTCCACTTTTTCAATAATTTCTAAATCCTTGATTGTATTGGACAATAAATTATATCAGATATATTCAGATGGGAGGCCAAAGATCTCTTCATGGGGTAGGAAAGCAACCGTTGGGGAGTTCTATGGTGCGTAGATTGTCTCTAATACCTCTGTTCTTGTTGCCCATGTATGTATTTATTAGATAAGCGTATATCAGTAAAGAAATCTGCTTCCAAGATTTTGAGCTTCCAGTTCTCCTGAAGTTTAGTTCCAAGTTAGAGTGCTCACGAGAGTCTAGCTTTTATGGTTGTTTCATAGATATTATTCAATCTGTGGCTGATTCCAAATGGCAGGTGTTATATTACCGTCACTGCAACAACTTCATGGTTACTTTACAGAACTGAAAGTGACTCATGAAGAAGGTCACTGCATGGAGATGGCTATAAAGAAGAGATTACAGGATAGGCTGAAACTTCTGGATTCGGATCTGGAGAGGGAAGATGAATGTGGCATCTGCTTGGAGGCTTGCACAAAAATGGTCGTGCCAACCTGCTGCCATACAATGTGCGTCAATTGCTACCGTGACTGGTATGTGAAGTGCCCTTTTCCTTCTCATTTCTATGTTCTTCAGAATTTAACATAGGACATGACAGAAGCATGAGATTATATCCAGGAACACAAGGAATGAGTCTTGTCCATTTTGCCGAGGTAGTCTTAGAAGAGTCAATTCTGGTGACTTATGGGTTCTAACATGCAGTACTGATGTTGTTGACACAAAAACTGTGTTGAAGGATGATATATTCCGCTTCTACCTCTATATAAATAGCCTCCCTAAAGACATCCCGGACGCTCTGTTCTTGATGTATTACGAGTACTTGATCTAGCTTGAGCAGGTGCAATCATGTATAGAGAAAGAAAATGCCAACCATTGCTTTTATGTAAGCCTGATGAGGTTTTCATAATTCATTGTATCTCCTTGGAAACTGTTAAGAATAATATAACCTCAGAATAGAGGCATAGTTGTTAAATGTTATGGCTTTTCTCAAACTTTTTATGGAAATTGATAAATTTCCTTTCTATCCTCGTCAAGTGCAATTTAAAAGCCGTAGAAGTGAATGACTTATGTTCTGTGCACTTTTATGAATTATGTTCTGTGCACTTTTTCTTTTTGGTAAGTTTATTTCTCTGTAAATTCAAGTTGGAATATGAAGTATGACCAAGGAGGATATCCAGGATCTTGTTTTTCTATATTCAGACTTCAAGTCTTATGAGATTGTGAATTGCTGGTATAACTTATTGAGATGGATCAAAATAAAAGTTATTATATTTTTCATAATGGTAAGTTGAATCCTAAATGTCATAATATGGTTTTTATTTGATCTTGAAAAACTTATGTGCCAGTAGTTAATAGTAAACCGACAGGATTAAATATTCTTTGAACCAAAACCTCAACCACGAAGACTGGAGATACTGTGTTCCAACTGAAAAAGCTACAAATTGTTTAATCTCCACGCAGTTTCTTACCCAACAACTCACTAAACGGAGGGTGACTGAATGTTCCATTGACAAACATGTCGGCAAGTACCTTATACATGGCCTCAGTGAGGTGAACACCGTCCCAGTTGATGTACTGAGAAGGGTTTTGGCAGACGCTTGCAGAAGGCGTACCACATGTAGCAAACACTTGGAAGTTGTAGGGAGGGCCTCCAGAACCACAGCATGCCTTCAGTGGCTCCTCGAAACCGTACCTTGCCGGATTTTCCACGACCGTGTGATATGCATTCCAGTAATCGAGATAAGTAATGACAGCTTCAGGAAATTGCCTCCTAAGGTTTTGCAATTTGGCTTGATAAATCATGTTATGGTTTTGGGTTTGGCTGTTCACACTCTTCGCACAGCCTATGTTGTCTCTGTCATCTTCAGAAGTCAGAACCAAGGCCAGTGGCAAGCATCCTGATGGTGGAAGACCTTGGACCACAACATGTCTTGCTCCTTTATTTAATATTTCCTGCAATTTAGCGAAATTGAAGCGATATGAAATCAGATCGATAGATTCTGCAGAATCATCACCAATGTTCTGTTAGGATGACTTGAATAGTTGAGAATAAGGATATCAGCTTAAAATCTTCAAAACAAGAGCAAAGTGGTATTGAATAGGGCTAAACCTTATCATATATGCCGATATTAGTTTACAGACTTCCAATGTTTGTTTTTAGTGTATCAGAATGCTCTTACAGGATTTGAACTCTGGTCGATGATAAGGTTTTAACCTTAGCTATCAGAATACAGGCTAGTTGTTTCAGGAGACTTGCAAGGAAAAACTAATCGAAGATGAAGAAGTCAAGCTCATACCTCTAGAAATCCAGTGAGGCTGCTGATCACAAGCTTTTGAATGGTCTCGTTAGGAACAGTAGATCCTATAGTGTATGCATAGTCATTAACTCCCATTTCACCAACCCAGAACAATGCATCATCAAAAGCTGCTTTACATGCGGGGCTTGAAGATGCTGACCCTATACACCCCTGACGCTCCATGAACTTGTTGAACCACAAAAGCTGAGTTTGGATGGATTCTGGAGTAATGTTCAAAGTGAGATTGTTCTTTACAAAGAAAGAATGACTTATAGCAGTAGAACCAGCAACAGCAAAGTTGACACCATAACCTCCATTGCCCTTCATGTAACGGTACGGAGGTAAGAACGGCAAGGACAGTGATTCAGCCACAAAGTCGATCACAAGCCGACCGTCAGAGTATCGGTTGGTAGAGTGGTGGAAGAAAGTGATGCCATATGGAGAATTGGAGCCACTAGGACCTGATGGAGACTTTGTGTTGCCAGTATCAGTAAAGGAATCACCAAAAGCATAGATCTTCTTGAAGTGTATGGCTTCCGGGCTAGTTTTTGTAGAAATAGAGGTAGCAAGACTTGAATACAAGATAAAAAAGGTAGTGACTCTGATTTTGCTAGAGAAATGTGAGAAAGACGTCGCCATTCTGTTAATTCTTGCAAGGGTTTCAGGCTTGGTGAATACAGCTGCTTGTTCTAGTATTACGCAGCTTATACATATAGTTCCAATTTCCAAATCCTTGTCAGAGCAGCAAAATTAAAAGGGTGATTCTGTTTTATTCATGAAGAAGACCCTGAGACGGTTACATGAACCTAAAAAACAACGATGTTCATGATTCTTACCTGCCCAACCGACAGCCATTAATGTTTTTTGATATTACAGAAAAGGAAAATGTTACTTGTGCCATATGTTCATATCTTGATCAGTTTTCTATTCACTATGTAATCTAAAATGCTTTCCTACAAGTGTAGAAGTAAATGAAACGGGTAAACTAATTTAGTGCTAAGATGGAAATTGGAAGAATAAGGATATAAGAGAAGAACATCTCTTCCCATATCATTCTTTTTTTTTTAAAAGGTTGAAAGACGAGAACCTGTCAATTCTGGAATAAGGTTACAAGTTTTTGATTAGCTTATTAATCTCCATATAAAGGGTGATTCTCGGGAAATATCAGTAAAAATAACTTCTATGTAAAAATTAAAAAAAAAAGTTATGTAACCTTTTCAGATTCCAACACTTTTTTAGATTTCTACGAAACCACGAATCTTGTGCACCGAATATGTTAGACTTTTTGTATCAATCTTTACAATCAGGAATATAAACTTGTTACTGAACAGGACAAAGATCAGAAAATCGTTTGCTAGCGATAAATAACTTAGGAAAACTGAAGTATTTTAATACAACGATAGGAAAGTTAAGAGGTAGTTTCAATATGACGGTGGCAATTTAAGGTGAAGAGTACGATGAAGCCATGGGTGGTTGGATCTCTGCAGAATCCGTTGGGGCCTTAAATGAGTTGTTAATTACCCTCCACATCCGCGGGTGAAATGCGGAGTTCTTTTTCTGTTTATTATAATTTTTATTTTTTAAATTTATTCTATAGTATTAAAATGTTTTAAAGAATTTTTCACTAAAAATTAACTAGGCTAGGCATTTAGTGAAATACGTAACGGTATCTTAATTGCGTAAGTTGGATCAAACATGAAAGGTCAAAAAATGAAGAAATGGAGAAAATATCTGATTTCGATCTCCATAACTTCAAACGAACTTTCTGAAGTCGAAACGAACGAGAATCCACAGCCGCCTTCACGGGAATTGCTCTCCGGGACACAGGTAAGGTCTTTCTATAGTTTTCTCAAAATGTAAGTTCTCTTAACGGGTCAGAGAATCCTTATGCTTAAGATTGATATGAGTAACTTCAGGAGACCTTAACCTTTATATATAACTTCCATATCGGGCTTCCCTATCACAGACCTAATATGGGTCCGATCTACATTGATTGAGATCCATTTTTCATACAGACTTCAACCTATTGATTTATATCATTTATTGAGCCACTTTACTATCTCTACCTGGATCAAATTACGTAACTTAACCGATAAGTTATTCAAAAACCAAAAAATGTAATTAAATGTTGTCCAACTTTATGGGAAAAGACAAAATTGTCCAACATTCTCCCCCTTAGACAAGCATTAATTGCAGTTTTGACTCTAGATTGAAAACAGTTTAAAAACTCAATTAAGTCACGCTACTGAATTAGTCGACCAAGTTTAAAAACAGAACATTTGATCCAAAGATAACGAAAGCCTATCATTCCGTCCTTCAAGGCTTTCGATACCGAAAAGTATCAAATACATGTGTCGTGTATGACACATGTATACCTTTATGATCACGTATACCTAATATCTCATTAACATGAATGGGAAAATGAAGTGTGGCAAACTAAGATGATACCTTTATGATCTAAATTATATCATCTTCATTTGTAACTCTCGATTTCTCCAACTTTATGCTAAATTGCATATCCTAAACTATATTAGAGAAATCATGTTTTCTCTCATTGAATGCTAAACTGCATGAGAGAAAACTTGTTTCCTCTCACCAAATGCTAAACTACATTAGAGAAAGTCTTTATGTTCTCCAACTGAATGCTAAACTGCATTAGAAAACATCTTTATGTTCTCCAACTGAATGCTAAACTGCATTAAAGAACCTTTATAGGATTAAAAACTTATATCTCCCTGTGTCATGTCAAACTTTATGGATATCCATATAAAACTGTATGCGTCTTAATGACATAGGCTCAAAGTCAATCTATATATATGCCCAATAACCTTTAAATGCTTAAGATTGACACAAATTTAAGACTTTTATACGTATTATGACAATGTATGATAAAATGTATTACTGAGAATAAACGATGATCATCTTTATTGATGAACCATCATACCATCATAATACATCAAAATGTACAAATGTACATGGAGTAAACATAACGATCTCCTAAGTAACATTGTCTAAGGACATCAAAACACTCATACTGTATACTTGTGTCACAAACACAAGTGGTCGAAGTACTTTAATTAAAGGATCGACTATCATTCCTCAGTTCTTAAATGCTCCAAACCTTAATGTCACCTTTTGGCATCAACACCTTTATGGCCAAATAATTGACCTTTAAATGCTAAGACCTATGATATTCTTTGTTGTTATTAAACAACATAGTAAGAATATTACCATTGTACAATCAAATGGGTCTAGCCACTAAATCAACCACAGATAACTTAGAAATCAAGTTTCTGAGCTAAACTGTCTGTGAAGTAGCCCTATAGCATACATTCTGCATGTATGATCGAGGAAGTCACTTGTGTCTACTTGACACTCTTCTACAATATTGTACCATCTGCAAATTTAAAACATGTAACCTTAAGTGAACTTTCGATTATCTGGACACATAGCCAAATTTGAATCAGAATTCCCTACGAGGTTTAATATGTTAACTGTGCTATATGTTAACATTTAATCCTCAGTTCCTTTAAATATCTTAACACTCGCTAGACTGTATTTCAATGGTCTACTATTGGGTTAACCAGATACTGACCAAACAGTCAAACAGTAAATGTAATGTCCTGCCTAGTACATAGTCGAGTATACATCAGACTAGCAACCATACTAGAATACAGAATATTCCTTATAACCTCTCTCTTTACTTTATTCTTTGGATACTGTGCCAAAGATTATCTCTCACTATGAGAGATAGGTGCTACGACAGGTGTACAATTAACCGTATTAAACTTTTGTAACATATACTCAATGTATGCACCCTGTGAGAGGTCTGATGAGTGTTGAGATTTGCCCCGATTAATCTGAATACCTAGGAAAAAAGATGCTACGCCAAGGTCCTTTATGTCAAAGTTCTCTACCAAACGTTGCTTAACCTTATACAACATGGTCAAGTAATTTGACGTGAGTAATATATCATCTACATGCAATAATAGGAAGATAACTTTGCTCCCCCTGACCTCATGATATATGCATCTTTAAACTTTATTTTGCATGAAGCTGAAAGAGGTAATAACCTCATCAAATGTAACGTATCACTTTTGGGAGCTTTGAAGTAAACCATATATTGATCTGCATAATGCACAAACCATGTCAGTTTCATTTGGATCCTAAAATCCTTCAGGTTGTACCATATAGACCTCTTCATAAAGGTCTTTACTCAAGAAAGCAGTTTTGACAGTCATTTGATGTAACTCTATATCATCATGAGCTACAATTGCCTTAATTACTCAAAATGTATCCTACGAGGATATGAGAGAAATGGTAACATTAAAGTTAGCTTTTCTCCCTGAGTGAACCATTAGGCAACTGAGCCAGCCTATAAACTACTGAACTCTATCTTGAAATCCTTTAGGTCTAATCTTCATTTACAATTGACAAGTTTACAGTTCCGCTGTAAATCAACTAACTCCCAAACCTTACTATGCTTTATGGATTGCAACTTGTCATTCATTACATCCCACCATAAATCTGCATTGGGTCCAGAAACAGCTTCTATAAAACTAGCTAGATTCGAAACATGTCTAATATTATAGTCCTATTCACCTAATAGACTATGTAATCAGATGAGATAGCAAGTCGTCTCACTCCAGGGTTTTACGTAACTGCATTAGATTTTGTATCCCCAGGAGCCTCTGTGTGTGCATGTATGGATTCTTGTTCCTGTATAGGCATGGTACAAAGGCCTAAATCCACCAGATCTAACTGTATGAGCAGTGGGTGCATAATAACTATAGTATCCACCTTACTATCATCCGAAGGGTCAAGGGGCCCACCATCATCATAAACATTGTATTCTAGAAACTTAGTTGTTTTTTAGTCCACTATTCTGGTCTCACCTTCTATACAATAAAAGTTGTAGCCTTAAAATGGTCCAGATATCTTACTAAATAACAATGAGCAGAACGAGCATGCAATCTTTCTTTATAAGGATTATAATACCTTAGTAGGGCAGCCCCATACACGAATGTGTGTAAGATTGAGTTTTCAAACTTCTACATAATTAGGTAGAATAGCCTTGTTTTGCATTGACTTCTTCAAGTCCTTTAGGGTGCAATTATGTCTTTCGGCAACACACCATTTTGCTCAGAACTACTCGGTATAGTGAATTAAGTCACTATTCTTTATGTCATGTAGACCTTTACCAGCATTGGTTTGACCAACATTAGCAAGTGGAAAAGATTTGAACTTTCTACCTGTGATCTTAGTGAGCTTCATCTTTGCCTTCCCTTTAGTTGATTCGAGGGATGTAGGAGTAGCAAGCGTGAGTTTCTCCTCTTCAGCAATGCAATGGGCTATCAAAGTGTTGAAGTCTCATTCCTCATCCAGTGAGTAATATGTCATCACCAGATCACTAAACTCTGAAGGGAGTGTATTCAAAGTCTGGTGAACTATGAAGACATCAGGAAGAGGAATGTTTAACATAAAGGAATGTTTAACATCTTTAGTCTACTGTAAAGATGGATCATTCTTGATATGTACTCCATTACTCCCCCTTTTCCCATATACCTTATAGAGAATAATTCTTTCATCAAGGCACTTGTCTCAACATTAGGTGAGCCTGTGTACCTCTGAGAGACATTTCCAAGAAATTACTTCGCTATGTTTGTGTCTGGAAGTCCACTAGGCAGATGATCAGGTATGAATCTCTTAATAGTCATCAGAAATAATTTGTTATACCAATCCCAGGCTTTGTAGGCTACTTTATGAACTCTCGTGCTCATGGATGTAAGTGGAGATGGCCTATCCGTCCGTATGGTCATATCCTCCATAACATTCAATAATCCTCCGTCCACTTCTTTGTAACACCCCAATCCTGGACAGGAACAGGGATAGAAATGTTATCTAGAGTCAATTGGAATGTACATAGCATTAGTGAATGTTATTAATTGGAGACTTGACATGAATACATCTCTAGGTAAGATGTAAGGATTTTGGATGGTATATACCAATACCAGGGTGTTAGAGTAAAAGAAATTGCTTAATGCCTCATTGAGCCTTATTATCGAGGATGTTTGACCATATAAGTCATGATACGAATTGACCTTATGAAGATCATATGAAATGTTGACATTGATTTTCTTGGGAAACTTAGGTTCATATTGTAGTCTGTATATGTTTGGAACGTGTTACCAACACATGAAGTTGGGTTTGCAAATAAAGTGAAATGTGTGGAGAAACTGGTATGAATGAACAGGCATTAGAATAGGTCAATGCGGAATCACATGAAATCAAATGAATTGAGGAAATCAGTCGAGAAAAAGGGAGTTCATTGGGAAATTGAGCATATTGTGTGATCATACTACGGTATTATGGTTACTTAAAAAAATTGCCAAAAACAAATTATGGGCATAACAAGTCTTAGGCAGGTCTGTTGGGTTAACAATGCCCCCGACAGTATTATGATACTAAAGGTTACAATGATACAAGCAACATGATATCAACTAGTGACTATGATCATAGACCATATTCTGAATGTGCTTTAGAAAAAGTAAGATGAAATTATGAATATTTGTGAATTAATATGTAAGCCGCATCAGTGATGAAGGTAAAACAAAAATTTGAGGAATTTATAACCCCAGTGTTAATGATACCGCTTCAATTTGGAGATTTTGCAGTATATACTGAAGTTTCCCATTAGAGGTTTTGATGCAATCTATTGCAATAGTATATAGGGATTTGGTGTACCTAGGGACAATTATAGCCTCATGAGCTGAATTTGGATACTTGACTTGAAATTGTTGCAATAGTAATTGGTTTGAAAGCTTAAAGACATTATTTGTATAGTAACATTTTGGATAGATATATGAATCTATCGATCAGTAAAGATTGAGGTACTTAGTGAGTTTGAAAGGATTAAAAAGGGATTGTGCAAATGAGTATTCCCAATAAAGCTAGTGTTGTAAATTGATTCATTGAGTAGAAAATTCAATAGTAGTGTATCACACATTTGGATGTTAAGATTATCAAATCTAGTGGATTAATAAGTTAGAAGGTGGAGTTAAAAAGGGGCAAAAAGAAAGTATGATTAGCTATCGACATTTAAACTCAGTTTTGAAAAAAAAGAAGAATTGGCAAAACTCAATTGAGGATTTAGAAATTGCGAACCATATCGAGGAATCGGAACATATCCAATTTTCGAGTTAATGCTATTTATGAGTGTGTATTACCCGATAAAAGGGACTGTTAGAAAGTATACAAGAAACAGTCGAAGTTATATGTCCTAGAGTAATTGATGGCGAAGCATGTGGAACCGAGTGATTACAAACCAATAGTCTTGACTGTTGGAGACAGGTGTAAAG
>JAOTBA010000006.1:29601973-29615101 GCA_025629845.1 Erythroxylum squamatum | reverse complement strand
CACCGATTGTCATTCACGGGAGAAAGGAGAGTAAGGTTTTCCAAAACAATACCTTGGGTTAAGACCGTCGGAGCAGATGACGTCGGCGACGCAGGCCTCCACGACGACAGCACAGCTAAAGACGACGGCGATGGCAGCAGACAGAGGCGACAGATTGACGGAGAGGAGAGGAAGAAAAACTAGGCGCACGGGCTGGGGGGGGGGAGGGCTGCGGCTGCTTTAAACATAAAACCAAAACGTCGTTGTTTTGGTTATATTTTTTACGTTTATAACTTAAAATCCAGACGACGCCATTTTGTTGAAGCTATAAACGTTACAGCCACATCCGGAAAACAACGTCGTTTGGTTTAGTTATCCAAAACGACGTCGTTTCGGGATAATCGTACTACGTCGTTTTCATTCATTTCAAAGATGAATTACATATAAAATTACTGACCGTAACGTCGTTTCGGGATAATCGTACGACGTCGTTTTCATTCATTTCAAAGATGAATTATATATAAAATTACTGACCGTAATTACCGACGGAATTTGTTCCGCTACTAAACTTTATTTCTAGACCAACATTGCCGATATATATGTGTTTCCGTCGTTATTTACTGACCGAAATATTTCGGTCCTTAAACTTCCGTCACTGTTCCGTTCTTTTCTTGTAGTGTTAGCAACACAAAAAAGAGCCTGTATAACGCCATAGCCAACCAATTTTTGTTTTCATCCCAATTTAAAACCAAAAAAAGGAACAAGAAAAGCTAACCCTAACAAACACTCCAAATTAACTATCTATAACTTAAACCAAACTAATCTCTTTCCCTTCCAATAAATCTATTTTTTTTTTTAAAATTAGTTTACTTTAATTTTATCTCTCCGATAGATATTATTTACAAACAAAAACTTAATTTTCTCCCTATCTCTCCTGTATTTTTGATAACGCAATCCTACGTACGTGTTCATCTTCAAGCTTCATGGCATCGGTGAGTAACAATATTAATGATTCTGTGTCTTACAATTCATGTCAATCTTCATCACCCGATTTCTGGATATATACAGAATAATAATACGTGACCTTATTTATCAAGAAATCACATGCATGCATAAACCTGGAATGTCAACTTGCTGTATGTTATCTTCTTCTGCTACTGAATAATCACAACCCAGAAGGAGAAAAGCATCAGAATGGAATCACAGGTCATTTTTTATAAAAAACAAAGTGCTACTGAAGAATATTAATTTATAGGATTTTACAATTGAAATGTATTAATTGTTTTAATCTTTAATTATGTACTTTATATATTTAGGATGGTATGCGTGAAACTAAAGAACACAATTTGTTGTGGTAGGGGGGTAGGGCCTTGCCTAAATTCGGAGAGTGGGACGTCAACAATCCGGCGTCGGGGGAAGGTTTTACGGTGATATTCAATAAGGCCAGAGATCAGAAGAAGACCAACAACAGACCTGCAAACGTCATTATCAACCCTCATGCCAACAATGATCATCATGACCACAAAAAAGAATCCGATCACTCTCCTCCTCAAAAGGTAAACATCATATGATTTAATCATCTCTCATGTTCTTTGCATGTTAGCTTACAGTTTAATCAAATATCATGCAGAAGAAATGGCTATGCTGGAAGAAGTGAATCAATCCTTCATTATCTTTGAAGTTATCGTACGTGCCCATTAATGGATTGTTTACACCAACATCTGCTTCTGATTTGAGTAGTACTGAAATGCAGATATATGGAGAGTTTCTGATCATGGAAATTAATCTTGTTCCTGTTTCTGAATTTTCAACTTTTACGCGAGGGGTTTCTGCTCATTAATTCTTTTCATTGTACATCGACTTCTCTCAAATGATTCTTCTGATGCTTTCCTTTTATTTACCACTGGTATGAAAAAAAGCTTTTGAAGCTGATGTAAGAGAATTATACTATAACTTAAATGAAAAGGTATAATTAAAAAAATTATTAATAAAACCCACCAAAATGAACAAAATATCTAACAGAAGTAAAAAAGTAATTCCTTGACAGAATGTAAATTATACTACAGTAACTGGTATAAAGGATAATTTAACACAATACAAACGATTTACATATCCTGATTTCACTTTGGCTTGGTAAAATACTGACACGTTATAAATATATAGTGCCACTCTTTTGAAAAAGCTTGTGGCAGCTGAACAAGAAAATACAGCAAAATCCGCATTTGAGGGAGAAAACTCAAACCCTTGCATTCGTTTTGACCTAAAAAGCTGAAGCCCTCAACCAAAATTTTATACATAGTCCGAGTGAATTGCAACATCATTTTCAGTTGCATTTAAGCGATTGGGGCTTCCTCAGTTGCAGATTGGCCTGAGAAAGTATGTTGATCATCATCCGCCGATGCTGTTGAAGAAGGCAAATGTACTGGATGATCAAATTTACAAGCAGGGCCATATTTGCAAATGCCATAGCGACTGTAGTATGAGCAGATGCTTTGATCCTAGAGATAACAAAAAGGGGGATTAGTCCCAAATTGACCAATGTGAAGATTTCCGATGGTTGGAAAAAGAAAAAAGCAATGTAAAAATCAGTGGTAAGAATAGTATATGGTACTACTACCGCAGTACATTAGAAGTGATTCTGAAGCAAAAAATTTTGTCAACTAGATATTTCTATATATATAAATAAAAGTTAGTAGATATAGCAAAAACATATTAGTATGCAGTGGAAAATTGTAAGAAAAGGTAAAATTTAATGAAGTTGATCAGTAAGTTCTGCGGTGAGGAAAGACAAGAATTTTCTTATATTACTTTCAAAAGAACAATAACTTACAGGTCTTAGTGGCAGGCCCTTGTCGCTGAGTGCACATGGTGTTGAAGTTGAAATACGATTTTTTGGATGATGAAATTTGCAGTTAGATTTAAACTTACAGTCCCCAGTTTTCATATAAAAATTGCATTCTGGCTCACCAGGCCGCTCAGGAAATTCACCTACTTGCAGCTGCTGCTGAAGCCCATAGACATTTGTATCAGTTGCTGAATTGTTGATGACATATGCTGGAGACAGATGTATGCTTCTTTCTGGATGGTACACAGGAGCCTAAAAGAACAAAGAGATTCAATAAATGCTTTTAATTTGAGCCTACAAGTTTTTGAAGCAGTCATTAAACACAACCACCTCAAGCTAAATAATCGAGAAGAAAATAATACTTGTGAAGAAAAAGGAACACAAGGTAGAGCAATGCACCCTCAAACATATAAAAGGATAAAGATAACAATGAAAAGAATACATCTCTTGTATCCTATACTAGCTTACTTGACATGTTTCCATTCCAACTTGAGAGAAAGTAGGCAAGATTATTTGCTAGACCAGGTTGAATGAAAACTCACGTGAGAGAAATGTACATCCCACAACTTCATTCACATATGGACAAACCAAACACATCTGTGGCAAATCGCTAACCAATATCAAACAGCACTTAAGAGATAAATGAAACATATCAACATGAAGAAGTTCTGTCATCATAAGAGAGTGAAATAATACCATGCAGAGGCAGAAAACTCTCATGATACAAGCTTGAGATCAAGTGGAAGAGATAAATGGCACAAGAAAATGGAGAATAACAGGGAAACCTGATATTTATTCCACTCCGAGTTTTGGGTAGGAACTCCATAGGTTGGTGAAAACATCACTGGGACAAACGAAGCGGTCTCATTTAGGGCTCTTGGTGAAGACCATGATGCCACACTTGATTGTAATGGCACATGTAGAGGAGCAGAGCCACCATTGCCAAATGCTGAAGAAGGCTCACTTCCTCCAGCAGCCATAGGATCCGGATGATTGAACTTGCAGGTAGCTCCATACTTGCAGGAGCCATTGCGCATGTAATATGGACACTCTTTCTTCCCCTTGTAATCAAGAAATTTTCAGGATAAGCAATAATAACTTAGCTAAGGGAAAACTTTTCAAGGTCTCTCACATGCAGTACCGGTCTGAAAGGGAGCCCCAGAAAATTAAGCTCCGAAACTGGCAATACTGGAGGTTTAATCCCTGAGTGGTTGTATTTACAAGCACTTCCATACTTACAGCCGCCTGTCCTCAAGTAATACTGTTGAAGGCTCAAGAAGATAAGCATGGAATTTAAATAGATATCAGTCCTCAGACATGCATGTAACGTTAAACCAAAAAAGAAATCATCTACTTGCTAATGACGAATTCACTGGTTATATAACTCCATGAAAATCATCATCCAGAGTGGCATTCCAGCTTAAAGTTACAGGAACTAAAATTTTTAAATTTACTACATTTCTGTTGGAGGAGTCCTAAGCTTCCAAAATGCATATCTCATGTGAATAATAAACTGCAAATCAGTTGCAAACGATCAGTAGGAAGTTTGTCCTCAAAACTGATAGGAGACAATTTTTTGTTTTTGTTAAGTATATGCAACCCATGTTTTGAACAGTATATCCATCTGGTTTATATTGTTGGTAATCAACCAATAACTTCAGATCCGTATAATTCAACACAACTGTCATTTCAATTGCAAAAATAGGCCCAAAACAAGTACACAGAGATTGTATTGCATCCTTAGGTCAAGCGAAAATCTCAAACCAATCTATGAAACTAATGACCTTGCATTCTGTCTGGCCAGGCCTCTCGGTAGCTTCTTCTCCTTCTGTCAACTTCTCCTTGACCGGCTTATGGACAAAGAAACACCAAAAGGTTAGGTAATGCCTCCAATCATACATACTAAAGATAGTGCAACACTGAAATTTCAGAAACCTTAGAAACAATAGAAGTCAATTTGAGTACTCACCCGAAAAATTATATGAGAAAGAAATCCCAATATTAACACATTTATACATCAGAGGATTCGCAGTTTACCCACATAATAAACAGTAAAGATAAAACAAAGTAAGCCCGATCCTTTTACCAAGGTGAAATATAGGATCTTTCCAAACACAATTCATCCCAAGCAACAAGAAACGTAGAAAGAACAGACAAAAAAAAATACCGACGCAGGAAACTACCGTGATTTTCCTTCTAATAGGGTGATTAAACTTGCAATTGTAACCAAATTTGCAAGACCCAGTTTTCATATAAAAGGCACAATCTTCCGCATCAGGCCTAAGAGGATACTGCTGGCTTCCCGTCCCGTTATTGATATTCTCAACGCCGCACCAATTCTTTTCGCTCTCATCATTCAAGTCCCTGTTATCGTGTTTGTTAATATCGACTCCACCGCTTTCTAATTCCTCTTCACCTAAACCATTCCAATGCTTCTCTTCTTCCCCATTCTTAGCCTCTCCAAAATTCAATTTCTGCTCTAGTTCTTGATGTAGGCTATTCTCTTTAAAAACCCCTTGATCATGACTGACACCACGCGAATGCTCCTTCTCCTCCTCCTTCAAGCCGAAGTTCATATTCAACTGTCCGTGAACTTCATCACGATTGGTGTCGGTAGGAAATGGGGATGAATTCAGCCCTACCTCTGGGCTGCCTTTGGGGTTAGGGAATGAATTGGGCAATTCAGTTTGCTCCATTGATCCTCTGCATTTCAATCCCACGAAACCCTAAATTTTGCAGAGTGAATGGGCTAGTGAGAGAAGAAGAAGAAAAAGTTTACCTTAGATGAAACGATGCTAGCGAGAAAATCCAAATGCACGAGATTTTGGAATTAATGGATCGTTTGTAATTTTAGTATATTAAATAAACATCAAAATTAATAATAATATCATGTATAAGCTTGCAATTACTTTGACTTCTCAGCAGCCATTTTCTTTTAATTTTCTTTTAATTTTTTAGTTGGGTTTATTTCAATATTTTTTATTATTAAAAATCATTCAATTATTAATTAATCCATATTAATCAATTTTTATAAATAAAAATAAACTAATTAATTTTATTTAATGCCTCATTTTTTCAATTAAACTTTAAATTAAAGATCTTCTTCAATCTCATCTTAAATTCTTTAATTTTAGTTGATTTTATGAATACCGGTTGAACTTATTAAACCTTAATTCTCTTATATTTTCACTTCAATTTTTAAAACATTGTCAATATTACACGCAATATTGTAATTATTTTTCTAATCTTATCGTGGAAAATATTATTAGAGATAAATGAAGATCTGAGAGATTTAACATGAAAATAAAGGCAACTTTAAAAAGTTTAAAATTCGAAAGCATATACTGTAATTAAAATGGTATAATACATGTATTATTTAAAAATTATAATTTTATGATAATATAATCATTTTACATAATTTTATGATAAGAAGTTTTATAATAATTTTAAGAGTGATTTCATTCTATTATAAATATAAAAGCATAATTTACTTACTATAAAATTTATAATTTTGGAATTCTTAATATATGGATAATTTAACTTTTATTTGAGCAAAATATTAAACGCTGTTATATAAAATATATGAATGATTAAACTTTTGGTGCAGTCTAAGACAGACATCTGACTATAGAAAACCATAAAACAGCATTACGTTTGTAATCTCACGCTGTATAAGAGCAAGCATCCAACATTCAAAACTCTTCTGCGACCATATACTATTCTAAATTTTGCATAATATCGTATAGTAAAGCATCAACATGAAACAGGAATTAACATTAGACATTCTTTGGAGAATTATCAATCGGATTGAAGATTCAACCAATTGTTAAGTTGCAGTGAATCGAAGGGGCCAATTAGGACCCCTTAAAGAGTACAAAAGGGAATCAATTTGGTTAATCTGAATTACACTTGCAGGGAAATCCTAAAACTATCTTTAAGCCTACTTCTACCCTGTCAATTGAATAAACACGTTCATCAGCAATGTTAAATTACACTTACTTTTTATTGTCCAGGGACCAATCACCCTCTGGCTTTTTTCACTGAGTGACCAGTCTTCCGCTTGTGACGACTGAAGTCGGACACAAATCTAAATGTCTGCCCACATCCTTCCTCAGCACACACGTAAGGGCGAGCACCTGTGTGAACTCTAACGTGTTCAGTCCGAGCCCACGCCCACTTGAATGTCATCTTACAGCCCTTCCAGGGGCACTTAAGGGGACGGTCATCCAAGTGGACTCGACGGTGCTGCACAAGATATTTGTGTGAGAAGAACTTCTTTCCACATCCCTTCACAGGACACAGGTTTCTTTTGTGCACTGCAAGCTCCTGTTTTGATCCAAAACACATGGTGCATCCCTCAATATCACACTGATATTCTTCTTCCTTATCCTTCCCTTTAGCATTCTTGCGGCTTGGAGTCTTCACAGCTGAAGCATTCTTTAAATTTTTCTTCATAATTTGCAGCTTTCCTTTTAGATTTGATTGCGACTGTTTTGTGGACTTTGAAGGTCTTTGCCTGAGGCGTGTGCTAGGTCCTCCTTCAACCTCCTCAGCGTGATTATCAATCTGGCTATACTTTTCATTTCTAGTGTTCCGAAGACGTGGAGTCCCTTGCTTCACTTGCCTCTCTTGTTTGATGGATTGGAGGGTGTTTTTCTTTGTTAACTTAGGTGTTCCTTGTTTCATCTGCCGAAAAGTTTCTTGTTTCATCTGGCGAAGAGTCAACTGTTTGTTCTGCTTGTTTCTAAGAATCCGCATGGACTGCTCAGAATTTTCCTCCAACAAGTCATCAGAAGCTGTATTATCCCTTACAATCAATCTCGTTTGTTTGCCTCTGTGAGTTTTTCTGAGCTGCTTTTGATTGTTATCCTCATGCAAGTCATCTGGAACTGCCTCTTCCCTCTCGATAAATTTGGCCTTCTTGTTTCTTGGGACCCTCCTGTACTGCTGACGAGTATCACCAACCAGCAAATCATCTGAGACCGCATCTTCCCTTGCAATAAACTTGGACTTTTTGCTTCTAGCAACCCTTCTATACGACTGGATAGTGTCCTCTGCTGAATCATCAGAAATATAACGCTCCCTCTCAATAAATTTGGCTAGCTTGTTTTTCTGAATCCTTCTGTTCTGTTGATGGGTACTGCCCCCTAGCGAATCATCTGAAGTCGCATATTCCATCTCAATAAATTTAGGATGCTTGTTTTTGGAGAAACGCATGAGCTTCTGACATGTTCTTTCTTCCAGTGTATCATCTAATACATCTCTATCCATATATTTGGCTTGGTCGCCCTTATAGATCCTCTTGTTCTTCCAACGGGGACTGTTTTCTGCAGAATCATCTGAAATTGCAGCTTCCCTCACCATATATTTGGCTTGTTTGCTTCTAGAAGCCCTCACATGTAGCCTATGAGAACTCTCCTCAAGAGAATCGTCTGTTAAAGCATCTTCAGTCTCATAAGGATCTGTCCGTGTATTTGTGGGGCTCCTCTCCTCCCACTGACTATCATAATCTTCCAGCGAGTCATCTAAAATTGCACCTGCCCTGACACAATTTCCTTCCTTGCTCCTACCAATTTTTCTATGTTGTTTTTGAGAATTTTTCTCTGCTAAACCATGAGAAACTGCCGTTTTGCTCTCAATAGGTTTAGCTTGCTTGCTTCTAAGAGTTTTCCCATACTGCTGATGAGAGTTATCTCCCAGTGAATCATCTGAGACAGTATAATTTCTGTCAACAGATTTTCCCTTCTTACTTCTACAAAGCCTACCTATGAGCTGATGAGAAATATTCCCCAGCGAATCATATGAAACTTCTTTGTTCATGTACTTGCTGTCATTCCAACTATGAATTGAATGCTTCTCATCAGGATTATCCTCCATTGAATCATCTGAAACTGCAGCTTCAGTCTCCATATATTTTCCTTTCTTAATAGACCTGCTCTCTGTTTTCACTTTCCTCTTCCTTGCATATTTTCTAATGACTGAGGTGGTTTCTTTTCTGTTGGTACTCCGTGGTTTCCTGTCAAGCTTTTCATCAGGTATATTCCAACCATGGAAGTTTCTTTCCTGTTCTTGTTCTTGATCTTGCGCTTCACAATCCCATTTTGCCAAAAAGGGATGAACTTGATTTGACATCCAAACTTTTCCACACCATTTCCCTGCCACCACTTTCTTGTGCTTCCGAGGCCTCCTTTCATTAATATTAGACTTTGCGGGTGAGGTAGCAGGAGAAGTTCGGCCAAAAGCATTGTATATAACTGAATTGTATGGCATCTGCTTACTGTAAAGAGGAGAACGACCAAGGTTTGCACTATAAAAGAGATTGATCCCCAACTTTACAGCCCAATCCCCATTCCTTGGTATGGCATCCTCACTATCCAAAGCTGACTGTATCCTATCTATATCATCTTTAGTGGCAACTGCAAACCTGATCTCATTCCAGAGACAATCAAATCCTAGTTTTTCTGCCACTAATTTTGCTTCAGCTTCTATCCTGGGATACTCTGCAGGTATTTTTGAACCACCCAGTAAATAAAATTACGTAAATCACTTTGATTTGGTAAACAGAGAAGGTAAATGGTTCGTTAGACTATTCCTGTAGGAACAAAAATGTGACTAAACAATAAGATAAACTAGTCTTCGTAACAGCACTTATGCTGATTGTATTATGAATTGGTTGAGTTTACTAAATATTATCTGACAAAGTCATGAGATACTAATGATTATCACATCATAAAGGCCTTTTCCTGTCTATATGCAACATGGAAGAACCAAAATTTTCCTTCTAAAGAGTAACTTAACATGAAAAAGCCAATTAAACAGCCTACTCTCATCATAACCATACACACCCCTTCCTCTTTACTAGCATTTTAAGCCCATATGTCACTCGTGATCAAAGATATTTTCAAATTTGCATCTATTTGAAGTACAAAAGTGAATAGTAGACCAAGACGGTTAATAAAGTATGAACTGTAGAATTAAAAACTTTTAATATTACTCTTTACAATTATATTAATATTTTAAATTAAATTAAAATTTAATGTAAGAAGATCTAGTTAGCGAGATGTTTCAGAAGAAAGGAACTATGTTCACTTATTCATGTAAAACGTTAGAATGATAAATCCATTATTATCAAATAAAAATTAGAAATATTGCAACATACCTGGATGACAGAGTAGCATTATATGCACTCCTCCAATTGGACGTAATTGCTGTTCCACTTCTACAGCATGTTCAAGGCAGAAGACATGCATTCGAGAAGAATCTTCATCAGATCTGTGGCCAAATGATGCATCTACTTGCTCCTTTGGTATAATGGGCTGGCTAACCTTTGTTTTTTCACTGTAGGAGACTACTGGGGAAGAATTCTCCGATTTATGTGGCATTGAATCCTTTAATTTACACTCGAAACCATTTGTCTCTGTGCAAACAAGACTACCAGTTTCAAACTCTGCAGAACACTCTGGAGTTTGGTTATTTCTATCCTTGAGTTTTGTCAATTTATGACCAGCATGGCAATCATGAATTTGTAAAGTAATCTCATCCCCATAATCAAGTCTAGAATGCGACAATGGTACCCTACCACTGACACCTTCAACAAAGTCTTGCTTGAAGGAAGTCCTAGCAGAGTTTTGACCCTGAAATTTACTTTCTAATGAACACGGCATCGTATTAACTTCATCATCATCATTAGATACATTTATTTCAGTCTGACCGTCCTCTGAGTCTGAAGAGTTAGCATAATTCAAAGCTAAAAGGCCAAGTGCAGAAGCCTCTTTCTTTGTTCCAGAATCAAAAGGAGCTCTAACACTTTGATTTGTCACCTGAACTTGGTAATTAGTACACTGAACAGGAGCATCATATAAACCATTTGTTATATGCTTTTCCACTGATCCTGGGATTTAGAGGAGGAAATGTGTTTTTCAAAATTAGTCCCGGTAAGGAAATCACTAAAATGCACATAAAATCAACAACAGAAATTACAGAAAGAAAGGAAGTTTCTGGATGAAATGATGACAAAAACATGCAGATTAAATCTAAGAGCGGCTATGATGATAAAAGACCTGCAAATACTGTGGTCAAGTAGTCTAATGAAAGCAGGAGCCTCACACCAATACTCTCTAATCAAATGGGTTCCAACTCGTAGTATGCCGGAACCTAGTGAGTTTTGATATCAGTAACAATGATGCTGTTGAGTCTTTGATGTTATGGAAAAAATGCACACCATTTCTAAGTGACTCGGCCAAATCCAGCATAGAAAGTTTGCTATGGTTATTGACATCTAATATATCATCATGTTATAATGTAACAAATGCAAGAAAAGATCAGAATTCTTCATGTAACCTACTTGTTGAAGATTTCTGCTCAGAAGCATTTGCGTTATCACTGGCAACTATGAGCCCATCACTAGTTACTCCAGAACCAACAATCCAATCATTGAAGAAACTACAATCAGCTGACATGAGGTATTTAGCAGCTGCTTCTCTTGGTCGGATAATAGCAACACAGTCAAAGCTCAAGATTCCGCAAGTGACACATGAAAACAGTCTCTGATCGGACAACTTATCACTGTGTATACCAGTTCTTTCACTGTCTCCACTGGTAGTGTGCGTCTCACTGTTGTCCCTTCCATTTGATGGGGAAAAGTAGTTCCTTTCACACGAAGCAGCAAACTTTCCTTTCAAGGAAAACAGTTCGTTTACTCGATCCATTCCATGCTCACCGTCCCACAAGCTCTCATCAGAAATAGAACTTTTTGCAGATTTTACAAACTGTTTGTGGCTGTATAACCCAAAGGAGGGATTCAATCTTAGTTGTGACCCAACACGTAAAGTTGAACAAACAGAAATGTCAGAAGAACTTTGAGGAAGCAGTACAACTGAACATCCTCTTCCAAGAATATGAAGCAGGTCATTGTTCTGAATAACATTCTGCACAAATTGCTCTTTAACCAGTGTTTCACCTTCACCCTTCTGCTTATCTTTCAGTCTAGAACTGCGAGGCTTTAGATTGATGCATACAGGTATTCTGCAAGGTGAAAATTAGAATAAGAAGGAGTGATCTATCATTAATTTCATGTAGCAACTTAAGTCACTCAAGTATGTAAAGTTTTTAATGAATTCAGGAAGAACTTGTCTTCCATGTTAAGCTTAAAATGAAGAGTCAGTTCAAATATCAGGCTAAAAAGTAGTGAAAAATAAGGTGTTAAGATGGAATAAAGTGGAAAAAATGATGCACTATACCTTGTACAAAATTCCAGAGCAAGATCATAAAGTAACTGGAAATGAGACACCATTGGAGGGTAATTAATTGATGCTCTTCGGATAGCTGCTTCCTTAGCAACTCTCAACCATTTAGGGGTTGCAATGTTAGCTGCCTCAGCACAGTTAAATCCTAAAAATTAAAACCATAGAAAACATTAGCATATTCACAAATAAATCTCCAAAATTCCAATAAAAAGAAAAAAAGGTGAGATTCATAGGTATTATTACCATGACTGAAACCTGAATGATAGGCTCTAGGGAAAGTAACAACAAACTCCCCAGCGTTTTGAACTAACCTGATGTTAGTAGATGGAAGGATTAGAATATATAGATATCAATTACAATGATCATCTTCAAGGTTAACACATATTATCACCCCCAGGGAGCAAAGAGAGATTGTAGCATGAAATAATAGGTCTTTGAATCCATTTCACCCATTTTCTTGCAACTATAACACATAAGAGCAACTTCCCAACCAATAGTGTGGTATTTTCAAGGACTATAATGAATGTGTTACCCATTAATTGCAGAAAAGCAGAAGCTGAAAGAGAGGATTAGGGACCGAATAAACTGAGATGAACAAGGTACCTGCAGCAGGGTACACCTGCGTTAATAAATACTTCGGGTGAAATAATCGTAGTCTTCTCGCCAAGAACAGCAAATGTAACTGGAAAGTAAACAAAATTTGTAGTTAGTTGAATATGTTGGAGTATAAATGAACTTAGTAACACTGTTGTACATATAAATAAACAGAAGCAAAGTATTTTCTCCATAAGAAAGATCTCCGCTTAAAAAATGAGGATCCATAACTAAGCATTTGTTTGAATGGAAGGAAAGCAAGAGAAAAGAAAAGAAGGGAATTGTATTTCTCTTGGTTTCTATTGTTTGGGCAAAAATAAGTAAAGGGAAAGTGAGAGAATGGAGAGGAATAGGAGAGAAATTTGGACCAAATGTATTTCCCACCAATTTGGTGGGAAAGGAGGAGAAATTCAAGACAAAGTAAGGCAAGATAAGTAAATTACCATTGAATCCTTATTTAACAAA
>JAOTBA010000006.1:29580621-29591514 GCA_025629845.1 Erythroxylum squamatum | reverse complement strand
ATTCCAAGCCTTATACATAACCCATACCAAAATCCATACTACACAAAACACAAGATAACTAAAATCGAACAAAAGCCCTCACCCCCCATTCATCCCCATCTCCAGGATCGGAGGTCAAACGGAAGAATTATAATTAAAAAAAATTATACCGTTTTGGATTAGTTTAGACCAAGTGTGTCTTAGAGCTTTCACTCGTTTTCGGATGTCGGACTTGGACTTAAGTTGGATTTGTGATCCTTCGATTCCTTTGATTTTCTGCTTTGTTTTTCTCTTGATGTTTCCTTCCGCTTCCGCAAGCTTTTTGATCCGATTTGTTTTTCGTTTCCGTTCTTTTGTTTCACTTTTTAGTTTTTTCGTTTTCTGTTTTTCTCCGGTTGGGGTCCGGTTCCAAAATCGGGTCCCAACAAGAACATCAAACATGTCCATTCATTCATCAATTTACTGCACTCATCCAACACCATTATAATGATCATTCTATCTCAAAATCATCTCTATAACAATTTATGGGTCATTAATCATCATACACATATACAAAAGCAAGACATTTATATACACATCTCATCACTCACGTTCAGCATACATAAAACATCATTTTATGTCCATTTAATCTCTAACTATCATCATACATGCTTCATTTAACACTACCCATGATGGTTAACAAGCTACTTACTTGATTTAGCTTCAATGTCTTCAAAAACAACAAGAAGCCCTAACTTCCCATGTCACACGATCATCATCTTAAAGGTGGATTAGGTTAGGTTTTCTTGTGGCAATTAAAAGAGGCAACAAGATCGAGGTAGTAATTGATAGGTGAAAGCAAGGTGTAACGTTGATGATTGTTTGGTGAATCAAAATCGTGAAGAAGAAGAGAAAGCCACGAAGAAGATGAAGACAAGACTAGAAATGAAAGAAATTAAGGAGAGTGTCTTGCAAAAATGTAAAAACATAAGAGATAAGTGGTGAGTGGTTGTGACACTTGTCACTGCCACTTGTCACCTTCCTAAGATCCCATTTGGATCCTTATTAATAATTAGTCTATTTGTCTCCAATTTTTAATCCAATTGTCTTCCAATTTTCAATGACACTTGTCAATAAATCCCAATGTCATTTATCAAAATTTCCATTGCCATTTGACAGTTAATTCTACTACCATTTATCAATTGTTTTGCCATTTAGCATTTTTTCTAGTCCGAAAATACCCAAAATTTCAGAAATTTTCCAAATTTCATTAAAAATTTTAAATCAATAAATATACTCTCCAAATAAATTTTCAACACATATAAACCACAATTCTCAATATAATCACATTTATACATCAATTATACCTAGAAAATATCAATGAATGCATGTACAATCATTTTAATATGGAAAAATCAATATTCACGTATGTGTGTGTATGTTATATTATGCATGAGCATGAAATGCACTTTCTAATTTCTCAATAAACTCTCATATATACTATTCTAGGGTTCTGACTCTTGACTTGTGATAACAGTATGTTACACTATTGTACTTTTAGCTACATAAACTGCAGGCTGCAATACTAGAATCTATTAGATGATTCATTATATGACTAACACATAATAAGAGCAACACATAAAAACAAAGGTAAGGCAATTTAAGTAGGCAATATATGAATAATACATCAGATATGAAGAAAAAGAAATAGCTAACGAGGCACAGACTAAAAGGAGATGCTTACAGGCCTGAGCTGAGAAAAAAGGAAACTACATATGGTCTGTAACTTTCTCAAATGCAGTTCAAGTAAGTCTAGGGAATTTTTATAACATTGTTAGTTTATTTATGGTAAATGTAGCTAGATGCCTTTTATGTGGAAAGGACTCAAAATCATTCTCAAGAAAATTAGTAAGGAAGAAGATACTAGAATAAAATAATGATAAACACACACAAACTCTCTTTTCCTCGACCTTCAACGAGAATAAATGGCTTCATAAGTACTCATCTTATTGAAACACACATCAAACTAGACTTCTTATTATGAAACTCTCATCCAACAAGGCGAAAATTAAACTTAGCAAAAAAGTTAATTTGTAACATGTCCAATTGTTTCAATCCAAGTTGTTAGTCTATCTGAATCAGTTATAAAATTACAATGGTAATACCAGCGACTATCTAGCTTTTCCAACATCAATTGTATAGGATCTATCCATTGGAAATGGAGGCAACAAATACGGGAGTAGCATTGCACCTCTAAATTGTTCATTCCATAAAGTCATAAGTGGTGGAAGTGCGAAACAAAGAAAAGGAAACATGGATTATAATTCCAGTATGAAATTCAAGAACCTCAACAGAGTAAATATTAGTTTGTCTAGCAGTATCTTTCTCAACATACTCCATCCAACTACGAGTACAGGGAGGAAACATCCCGACAATTTTGATTTTCTCCCCTGCCAACCATTCCATGCTCACCTTCCCATCCTATTTCCACATAAATGACACCAAGATGTAAATTATGGATGGCTACATAAAATCTTCCATAGATAAGCAAAGTAAGCTGATTTGTGACTAAAACTGATGATTTTAAATTAAAATTAGTAAGAGAAGACTTCTGTCGAACATTTTTAATCAATACAATTTCTTGATCCAACAATTGTCTTAGTGAAATAACCTAAATTAAGCCATTCATTATACATTTTCACTAGAGAATTTAAACCAAATTCTATGGGTGTCTAGGACCCTAAATAATAGTATTAGCAGATGTTGCAGGGATCCAAAATACAAAACCCCATACACCCCATACCTTATCATCCACAGAACCTGTACCCTATCACCTTGTCATTAATGCAATTCCCTTATAAATATTTTTACTCAATTGTTTGGAAGATTCACTTTTGAATCAGTTTGAGGGGTGGTTCAGTCTGAATCTGTTGGGGCTGGACGTCGTTATTTGGATCCATGAGTCTGAATGACTTTAGCTAGAAAACACCTACAAAACAATAAAAGACGCTCAAGTTAGTCTTTTGGTAAGGTTTTGTGGCTATAAATAGAGAATATCCGGGTTCTAATGTCTTACCTCCTTTATGAAGAAATAGTGAACTTATATAGTAAATACCTGCCAGATTTAGGCCACTATCTATGAATGGGCCGTCTGTACCTAGGCTTGAGCCTGGGCCTAACACGACCGACCTAACCATCCTCCTTTTCTCAAGATATCTTAAAGAGTTCATGCGGGACAGAATCCATGCTTGAGTACGAGATAATGTCAACCAAATGTATTTTATAAGGACTAGTGACAAACATTGTACAACTTAAATCGGTCGGCGAAATTAATAAAACCTTATATTAGTGAACACATGTACCTATCGGCACCGGACCACATGATAGTGTTGTGTTTTGCGTTTTGCTTATAAGTGGTTAGAGAAAAGACAAAAACGTGGGCCAAACACACGTGAGAGTGGGACCTTTATTTGTCAACTCCAATGTGTACATAAGATCTAAGTACTTTTATTGTAACTTATGAAAATGTCCATAAAACTACAGTTTAGAGTTCCGATGATTTGACATTTTAAATTTATATATTTTAAAACAAAAGCATATTTAATTATATATCATTGTGTTTATACAAATTAAAGTTTTTATTTTATTTAATAAAAAATTATTAATACGTGAATGAATTAATCTATGCCAATTTGTGAATTAAAGAGAAAAAAAGACGGCATAACTGATCGAGCGACTTAATGATGACAATTTTCTAAATCGTGGTCGGTGAGGCGTGGACGGACAAAGAAATTGAAGTTTAGTAAGGTAGTTGAGGCGTTAGTCGGTAGATATAACACTGTGTATGATCTCTCTCATTGTCACATTCAATAGTGACACATGTGCTCGCCTCTCTTTTATATTATATTATATTATTTTGTATTTTATAAAAGGATTGCTTTTGTAATTTGTAATTTACTTTATTTATAAAAATAAAAAATTATTATTTATTATTAGAAATTGCATGCATCTTTATCTTATTATTATTTAAAGTAAATTTAAGGTTACATAAAATACGCAAAAGTATTTTAGTAAGTGATTTAGATTAATATTATTTATTTTTTCTTAACTACACGGAGAGATATATCAGGAATTCCATATCGGACAACTACGAGAACATTCAAGAATTTATAATAATGTGCAAAATCTACACCTCTTGAGCTAGCTTTTAGGGGTGAGTTTGGCCTTTTCAATATGGCATTAGAGCCAGTTTGTCTCGATGGTTTGGGATGGTGTCCACTAGTGACGGAGAAAAACATTTAAAATAGGAGGGCTCAAATATTTAATTTTTTTAAATTTTGGGAGGCCCAGTGTACCAATGAGCTCCAAATAATTCCATCCTTATATATATATATATTAAAAATAAAAATATTAATTTTTTCAAATATTGGGGGGCCCAGTGCACCATGGGCCCCCACATAGCTCCGTCGTTAGTGTTCGGTTATGTTCCTTTGTTCACTATGTCCATCAAATGTCCAGTCCTGCTCTGGACTGAAGGGGATGTATCAGGAATCCCACGTCAAACAACTATGAAAGCATTCAAAAATTTATAATAATGTACAAACCTATCTTCTTAAATTAGCTTTTAGAAATGACGTCTTATTGAACTATTTATTTATTAGTCGCAAGTGACTCTTGCCTTATGAATTATGATTCTAATTACTAAAGGAGATTCTGATGTCTCATTAAATGATTAGATTCCATCCCAGCTGCAAACTTCCACAGTCCTCATCATCACTGGGGTTCCCTCTTAGGTGGTCCACTAGTAAACTAAAAACTCTGAAGAAGATAATTATTATTTTAAAATTTTAAAGTATTAATTAAATTAAATTATTTATTAGCTTTGACTCTCTAAATTATTAAATAATTTATTTAAAATACATAATTCTCAAATCACTATATATATTCGATAGTTTTATTAATAGTAGCGGCGGGATTTTCTTTTTTTTTTTTTCCCTTTTTAATCATTATTTTGTGTATTTTTAATTTATTTATATTAATTGGGCCTTACAAGGCCGTGAGAAACTACGGCCCATTAAAATCCAAACAGTGGCCGAAATGAAATGGTGCAAACCCAATTCAGCATTCCGGGTTTGATAAAAAGTCAACTCGTATCCGGAAGCTTTTGCGCTGTGCTTTGGTGTGATCTTGAGAGCTCTTTAAATGTTCATAATCTAGACATTTCAACCTTTGTTCTTACACATTTTTTAGGCATTTATGCATAATTGACATCAGGTATTGCCAAATGAATTTAGTCACTCTTAAAATCATCATGAAAAGCTTAGAACCCCCATCTCTAAATTTTCAAAGAACGGATTTTGTTTCTAAAGTGTTTTATCAATTTTTGAAGCAAGTTATCAAGCATGAAGATTTTTTTTTTTGGTACTAGACTTTTAGTTAATAGGATATGGTAATTAGTTATTATTTTAAAAAGATACTAATTAAGTTTTTTTCATGCTCGTTTATTTAAACTAATTAACAAAAGGTACTTTTTGTTTGATGTTTGTATTAAATTATAAATAAGTAATTAACATTTTGGAGTGTATAAAAAGAATCTTAATATTTTAAAATTATTCAAATTTAATCCTAAATTGTTAGAATCCTTAATAAGATAAATGTTCGTTAGTTAAGTGTCACGATAATGTTGACATGATACTTTTTATTTTTTTATTTTTTAAGTGTGAATCACAATATCACGTGGAAGTGAATCTCATTCATGTAAATTATTTATAATTTCTAATTAGTCTTATTTAACTTTAGTTAAATTTAAAATCAGATTAACCCTAAATATCCTACAATTCATAAAATTCCAAAATCTTTTCCTTCCATTCTAAATTTTTTAAAATTCTAACATACACAATATAAAATCACTTCCTCGACAGTGAAATCTCCTCCTTCGTTGACCCTAGAGTCTCCTACTTATTTGATGCTAAAGTCATCCTTTTCCTCCTTCTTCCACACCCTAATCCCCAATGCATTTCTCCTCCATATGCTGATTTGCATATAATACCCAATAGATTAGTGTGTAGGTTAAAATATCATTGGCTCATATAAGAGTATTTCCTATTTGTGTAGTGCTAATTACTTGTTTGGACTATAACTCTTAGCATGGTATGATAATTGTATTAAATAAGTTTTTGTCATGGATTCTTGTGTTCCATTTGTGTATGTATGGATTACTTGTTTTAGAAATATATGGACTTACATTTGCTGGTGATTTTGATTAGCTAATACTTACTAATTGGAGCTTCTAGTTGTACATCCTTTTAAAGTAACAATGACTAATCTTCATTCACTTTATTATAAAGTTTTGAACTTGTAACAATGTGAAGAATATAACCAAATCATAATGAGCCATATTGTATGGCTTTAATATAACATGTTCTAATTATGGATGAAAAACATAGCAATTTTATAATGTAGGTGTTGATAAATTGTAATCTATATTTATAATTGTAAGGATGATCCTTGAGCCTATCTTTTGATCTAATTTCTTCTTTACAATTCCCAACAACCTAACATGAAATTGTACTCCTAATTTTTTAATAGACAACACTAAAACTTACTCATTGGTTTAATGATTACAATTACTTGTTATTATATCAAGTAACAATCTAAAGATAGGAAGTGAATATTAAATTAAGATACATCAAATTGTCATCTTTATTAGGTAGAACTTGTCTTTGGTTTATTTTTAAGAATTAGTGTCAATAACTGTTAAAAATTTTATATAAAATACTTTTGTACTACAAATATATAGATCATAAATTACAGTATAAAAGATATAATTACTATGAGGATTGATTATAGTCACCGAACAATTTGAATCACACTTTGTCTGAGGTAACAAAAGATTGAAACGATTGAAAATTAAGGATTATATTATCCTTGTTTTGTCTTTCCTTTGCCATATAAATTCAACTATGCTTAATTTTAGATATCCAAAGGTTTCAATTATCCTCTTTTGAGATCTAATCAAGAAATCCCAATTGAAATATATAACAATTAAGTTGCAATCTCTTGATCTCTCAAAACTACTTAATTAGGTTTGTAGCAATCCTAATGATAATTAACTTACAATTAATATCTTTCTTCAATTGCTCATTAACCTGATATTTGTAAGTCTATTAAGGTACCAACTCACATTGCAACTTAGTACAAATAGCTTGATTCAAGTCAAGTATGAGCACATTAAATATTACAAAGCAGTAATATATTAAATTTAACAAGGTAAAAGTTATACAAAACAATTCAAGAATAAACCTTAAAAATAGATTTAACAATCTATAATCATGCCCAAAACACATCTATTCAGATTTAACATATAAGGCAATGATATAGAATAAAGATAAGATAATGAAATCAGCTTGAAGCCTTGATCTGAAAAATCTTGAAAGTTGGAGTTGATCTTGATAATTCCACTTTTGATCTTCTTATTTGTGATGTGTAGCCCTTCTTTTTGTGTTTTTCTTCTTTTTTTTTGGTGTCTCCATCGACTCTGGAATCTACCGTCCTTAGTTGTACCCTTCATAATGTCCTTTTATAGCAAAAATTAGGTTTTCTAAAACATACACTGTCACTTACATGACTGTGTAAATAACTGTGTATCTCTAAAACCTTCCAATCACGAATTTACACAGGTACAGTGACTTACACGGGTACATACATGACTGTGTAAGTCAACATACATAGTCGTATAGCTTCACACAAGCGAAAGTAATGTCTTCAATGCTCCATACGTTCACAATGACTTACACAGTTACTATGCACGACTGTGTAAGTCCAAGGTTGCTTCAATTCTTTCATTATATTCCACAATTTTACTAGAATTCTTCTCCTTTTGGTCTATGAAGGCAATTATGACTTAGAAACACACTTAAAGGAGAATGAGTACTACAAATACCATAATATTTTTAAATAACAAGCAAAACACAATAAATATAGGTATATAAATATAGTTAATTAATCTTATGATCATCATCAACATCATCATCATCATCATTATTGTTATTAAGTTTCATATTATCGTTGTTGTTGTTGTTGTTGTTGTTGTTGATGATGATGATAATGTTGTAGTAGCAGCAACAACAACAACAGTAGTAGTTGTTGTTGTTATTATTATTATTTATCCTTTTAGGTCATTTAGAAACAATCTCTTCACTAGTTAGGGGTAAGATTGCGTACTATTGGATCTCTTTAGACCCCATGTGTTAGTGAGATTTCTATTGAATATTGTTGTTGTAATCGTTATCAAACATCCTCACATTTAAATCTTTACTTGTGCCCAATAAAAACTAAAACCACAAAAAAAACACAAACACGTAAATACACAAACATATAACATAACAATTAGTTAACCTTAACCATCAACCACTTAAAAAATTCCAACACACTAACTTATTCCATTCATTTTCAAGTGCCTTGATTTGAACACACATATCAATCAAAATATTGACACCCTATTCATACACCTATAGAACTTGTAAGCATGCACTCATTATTATTGATCAATTAAAGAGGTAAATTATAACTAATTTCATGAAAATTCTTGTTATTTTAAAAGATCAGTAGGTTTAATTTTATTAAAAGCACCATTTTCTATTTCCTTTAACGATCACCTAGTCTTTTTTTTTTTTTGGTAAAACAGAAAACTTTATACAAATAGTAAAAGGTTTTGTACAAAGCTTGAGATTCCTACATATGAATCTCTACACTACCAAAAGGAGATCCAAAAGAACCTTTGGCATACGTTACATCCTACATCGTAATATTGGACACAAACACCATGTAGTATACACACTTTCTACTAAAAATCCTGTAAAGATTGCTAATCTAAGCAGAAACACAAGTGTACCAACAACATTCCATCTGCAATTCAAATAGATAATCTAACAAACCTATTCCACAATCTACATAGTCTGGGAGGGGTGGTGAACTTTGGATTCCCTTAAACATTACCAACTTGCCATCTCTCTCATATCTTCCTTTATAGGAGCTTTAGACCTATTTACCTTCCATTTATAGGTAGAGCTCTTTGCACTGCTTCTGGAATTTGTTCTTGTTTAGTCCTCACATGCTATCTTTACTAGAGGTTTTGAACAAAGAGCTGCCTGAAGTAGATTCCACTCTACTGTACCGAAGAGAGTTTGAATTCCCTCTCTTGATCTTTTCTGAAAACAATGATGATGAAATAGAGTCATTTCCCCTTGCTCCTACGTTCCCTTCTTATATCTGGTGGCTTCCTTGTTGTAGCTTGTCCCGATCCTTCCATTTCAGGTTCTTTAAGGTGGAATCTGAAATGATCTTCCTTCTTGACAATCGCCATCCACGGGGGAGGGGACTTGGATTCCCCTTGAAGCTTCGGTAACCTAGATCCGTAATCAAAATTTGATTAGTGTGTGGGGTTTGCCCTTCCTCTTCAGGTGAACATGGTCCGACCTGCCCTTCTTGGCCTGAACCTGAACCTGAACCTCGTTGCACCACTTACGGAAAAATCATTAGAAATAAAAGGATAAACAGTCATTTTACCTTCTCTCAGTGTTTGAGCTGAGGTGCTCCATAAAAGATCACTTGTATAGAGAGATACCCTTCATTCAAGGCTTCATCTTGAAAGGTGCGCATGTTTCTTTCAGTCCACAGGTTATAAAAATTTACAGAAAGAATAGTGAGGAAAGTATTTATGTCCCAGGATCTGGAGATAGTTGGCTAGTTGAACCATAATAAAATGGATTGAAGTATTGTAATATGAGGTAGGTGGATTTGGAAGTGGCTTAGGCTTTTGAACCAAACAGTTTTAGAAAAAGGGCATTCAAAGAATAAGTGTTCAATAGTCTCCAAAATCAGCAACACATAAGGAACATCGATTAGGGGTATAGAGATAAAGTAATTTGTCCCTTATTTGCAATTTATTCAGGAATGCTAACCATAAAATGAAAGAGCATCTCGGACTATTCCTTTTATGACATACAATTTTATACCAAGGGACTGTTTGAAGAGGAGGTCTCAAGAAGATATATGCAGAAGCATTCGTATACTGCTTTGTAGAACTAGCTAACCATTCTAAATTATCCTCTCTTGAAGCATAGGGGAGGTATGTTAGAGGTTCAAGATTACTAAGGGTTCCCACAGTTAACTCGTGCCAACACCATCCATTGGTTCTTATTACTTCAGCCACTCTAGCATTCATAGGAAGTCCAGACCCATTGATCAACCTAGGAGTAGAATGAGCCATTAATATGCCTCTAGGATGCCATGGATACTGCCATAAGGAAGTAGAAATTCCATTTCTAATTCTAAATCTGAATTGATTCCCAATTTGATCCCTCACATACAAAATTTTCCTCCAATTCCACGAACAACTGTTGTTAGGTGAGGTATTCTAGAACCATCCTAGTCTTTTGATGCGAAGAAAAATACCATGTCATGAATATCTCTCAGTTACTCTACTAGGTTACATTTTTTATTCAGCTTGGTTAGAGTGTCATTATAACCTTTTGACTTGAAGACAAATATTTTTTCGTGAATGCCCCCATTTACTCAACTATATCACAACTGTCAAATGATTACTAAATCTATTCTTAACCCAATTTTCTTAAAAAGAGCCAATGAAAAAGGAATTTTCTTCAACACTTTTCTTTTCAATTTCTTAGCCTACCTTATTTCTTCTTAGTCAATCACTCCTAATGAAAGGTTATGATGCCTACCAATTTAAATGAATGTAATTATAAGTGTATCCAAACAAATATCATAAAATGAATAATAGATGTCATATCATAATTAGCGTGCATATTCATCGCAAAGACATTTAAAACAAAAACTTCACAAGCTAATGTGTCTTTATAATTTGGACTAGCAATGCGTGTGTGTGTCTATATTTTTCTATATAAAACTATCAAC
>JAOTBA010000006.1:29547747-29563340 GCA_025629845.1 Erythroxylum squamatum | reverse complement strand
GTCGGTAGATAACATTAGGTTAACTTTTTTTTATTTTCAATTTAGTCCCTCAAATTTTTTAACTTTACGGAATGGTCCTGAAATATGCCGGTATTGGCGGTACTGGCCGGTACCGACCGAAATTGGCCGGTACCGACCGAAATTGATAACCGGTATATATGTGGCCGTTCCGATACCGGTTTCCGGCCGGAACGGAACGAAATTCAGAACATTGTTATATACCTTAAAGTGTGAATTAGAAATATAAATTATCTTTATCATATCAAGTGCTGTTAAGAAAAATCATCTAAGTATTTTCTTTTAATGGCAACTATTATCATACTATAACAAGTATCTTGAATTGTGATCCTTATTTATGCCTTTAATAGGCTAAATTAAATGAAATAGTCCACCAAGATGTTGTATCCTTTAATTTTACTTTATGCAACTATTTGCATTGAGCTATTATGGTGTTGACATCCATCTTACATGTTGCTTTTAATTTTTATGATCTTAATCAATTTTAAAATGTCATTTTCTTTGTCATTTATATTTGGAAAATAATGTTGTTTTGCCCATGTCCTATCAGGTCTTGGGTTAGGCCGGGTTTGGGCAGCCAGGCCCAAGGCTCAGTCAACCTAGAAAATGGGCCCAAAGCTAGGTCAACCTAGTCCTATCCTGTTGATTTCAGGCTAGGTCAGGCCCGATTGCCAATCCTAAATAATTATAGTTATGATTTATTCTTATAATAATAAAAGACATCAATCACATTTTAAATTTGTATTTATTATTTTTATGAGGAATTTAAATAAAACATGTGAAATACTCATAAAATGTCATACATATAAACATATAATTTAATATGCATCTATATCATATCAAGTATATATAAAATGTGCAATTTATTGTGAAAATATGATCAAATTATATGCATAAATTATTAAACTTTGTTTAATTTTAGTAATTGATATAATATTCATATTCTAAAATAATATTTCTAACTCTTTGGATAATTCAATTATATTGATCATTGATGCTTAAGTAAATTAAATTCATATTTCATAAAATTTAATGATTTGAAATCAAATTTCAAATTATCTTAACTCCTTTAATGAATTTATAAGTAAATAATACTCATTAATAATTTAGAAAAACTCTTTTTATCCTAATCATTATAACTGCACAAACGTTCACCTTAAAAAGTTTTTACACAAACATGTTAAGAGAATTCTATAAATGTTGTACAGAAGGGTAAGTGAGAATTGTTATCTCTTGAAGAGCCTAAGCATATTTATTATAAGATTTTGAATTTTTAGTAATTTAACTAAAATATAATTATAATTTTAGTTAGAATTTAATTAAAATTATATTTAATTCTAATTAAATACCAATTGAACTCAAATAAGATTTAATATGTAATATTAGTCCTTAATTATCAAATATTTTACATCTGATCCTAAAGTTTCTCAAATTTCATAATCAAGTTTAACTTCGTTAAATTACCTCCTTTTCTATTAAACCATTTATATGTGTGAACCAATAGGTTTTTAAAATTGTTGACAATGAATAAATTATAACCATATCACATTTATGATTAGATAAATTAAAGTGCTTTCATTTATCTTTAGTTATATAATTAGATAATTTATAATTATAGATCAAGATTGGTATATGACAACATATCATGACTACCAAAATATCAAGAATATTATAGTAGTTTTGACTAACCTTTCTACATATAATTTTTTTATATAATTCAATTCTTTCATCATAAGATATTCTTATTAGAGATAGACTATGAAATTTAATATCTACTTTATACAAGTCTAATTAAATTTGTTCTTTAACATTAGTAACTAATTTTTTTAATGATATTTCAAAAATATTTTTAAATTCCCATTCCATGTTAGTTAAGAATTTTTATATCAATATTAATCGAGAATAATGAAACATTTTATTAATTACTTTAGGGTGATAAATCTTGTATTGATCACTTAACTACCTCTATATAATTTAACTATATCCAATTAACACCAAATGAGCTATCCTTAGCTAGGATAAATCCTAATTAGTATTAAAACATATTAATTCTTATATAAGATAATTTAGAGATCTCAAGTCAAATGATCATATATATATATATAATCATTACAGTGAGAATTTCTATAGATATACAAGTAATATTATAAATAGAATTCTAATGTTATATAAGTTTAGTGAATTTGTTCTCTAAGGAGCATCTACTTATTTATTTATCTTCACACTTTATGATATTGACTACTTCCTATAAGGAAAAAAATATGTGCTAGTTTTTTTGTTCTATTAATGTCCAATCATAATAGAGCAATGAATAGGAATAATTTAAAATAATACTTAAATGCAATAAGAGGGCGAGCCTTGGAGCAACTGGTAAGGTTATTCCTTTGTAACCTTCTAAGTTTGAGTTACATAAACAACTTCTTTGTAAAAATGCAAAGGGAAGCCTGCGTACAATTAATATTCCTGCCCTTGTCATTTACAAAATATATTTATCTTATGAAATTTTGGATAATACTTAAATGTAAGGTAAATCTTATAATTATGATTTCATTATAATTTTATTTTTAAAATATATTTATCTCACATAATTCATCTTATGCATTTTATTCAATTAAAACATGCATAGGATAAAAATATCTTTAATTAACTATATCATAAAGTTATAACCAACTCATTGGTTGTAGAGCTTAAACTAATATGTTATATGATATATATTTCTTATATATATGGGGATCCATCATACTTTTCTTAGTGCCAAAAGAAATTTTATTTTCACATTTTTCTCATATACTTATCACATATGAGAGTTGCAAGGATAAGCACCCTTGGTTTGTTTGTCTACTTCCAAAGTGAAGTAGTCTTTAAGATATCAAATTCATGCATGTTTTAACCATAAATCATATGCAACCTCATTTTTCTTCATCTCTTTTTATGAAAGATAACAGAAAGTGAAAGGACGAATACAAGTAGTTTGCCTAGCTCTTCCTTTAGTGATATTAGGTTTGTAATAGTAAGATTAGTGAGCCTAAACAAGTCAGGTCTATTAGCATATAATCCATCATCCTTGTTACTATTAAGATCCTTACTACGCCTTCTTTTCAATCTACAAATCTCAATTAAGCGATTCCTTCTCGGTTCTTAAACTTTTCTTTCTTGATTTGGAATGTGAGTTTTGTGAAGGGTAGTTTCTTAACCTTAAAAATCTAATTTCCTAAATTTGATAAACAAATTTAGTTTTATCACAGTGTTATTAGAGCTTGATTCTGGCAAAGTTGATGTATAGTTATGATAGAAGGAATCAACGAAGGATTGTGCAACCGGATGTAGGAGTTAAAGCTTTGTCTAGAAAGAAGTACACAAGAACTAAAGGAATGGATAATGCAATTGTACAAAAATGATAAGGTGAAGGCAATAGGTCGCTGATCTGGAGATCAACAAGCACCAGGAAATTGAGGTGATAAGGGGACTGGGCAACATTTGGAACACTTACAACAAGTGCTATAAACGTTAAGGCTTCATCAGTTATACGTTAAGATGTACAAGTATTCTTTTGGGGCTTCATAGGTGGAATATTTGAGACACGTAATTAGTTGGGAAGGAGTATTAATATATCTCATAAAATACAAGCACTATATGATTGGCTAGAACCAAAAATAATTAAACAACTTTGGGGGTTCTTAGGTTTGTGTGGCTACTATGGAAGATTCATTAGGGGTTATGGTCAGATAAGCAAGCCTTTGACAAATCTGATGAAGAAGAATGCATTTGCATGGACTTGGGAGGCAACAATTGCGTTTATGGCTCTAAAGAATACTTTAACATCAGCTCCAATACCGACTCTGAAGCAAATATGTGGTAAAGAAATAGGGGTGGTGATTATGTAGGAGAGCCATTAATACCATATGTTAGCAAAATGCTTTTAGCAAAAGTCTTTTTTAAGAAAAATAAATGTTTGACTATAAAATAAAAAAAACGCTTCTTTAATAAATATAACTTTTTTGGCAGTCAAAATATAGTTTTTTAAGAAATTTGGGGCTTCTAAAAAAAGCTCTCAAATGGCTTTTTCTGGTAAATTTTCATATCAATTAATGAGCCTATTTTTTAGTCTCTTTTGTCTTTATATTTTACACATAATTCCTATAATACCCACAAACTCATCTTCATATTTATCTTGCAAACTCATCTTCTCTGTTACAATAAAATGCATAATTTATTATGTATTTAACTATTTACTCAACTTGAATATTTATATTGAAATTTATATAATATTATTTGGCTTTTTTATATGTTTTAATATTTATTTTTTATATTAGTTTTACTTATGTTATGATCCATATAAAAGATTTGGTTAGATATATTTTCATTTATGTTTCATATAGTTTAAAATTATATAATAATTAATATATTACCAAACAGTCTATTTTATGAAGTTCTTTTAAAAAAGCTCTTTTTTAAATAATAGTCAAACAATCTACTGACTTCTTAGAAAAATTTTTCCTAAAAAAGATCTAAAAAAAATTCTACTAATATAAGCTCAACCAAACAGAGGCTGCGTTTGTTCACTTTGTCTCCAACATCATATAAAGCAATCAACGGATCACCATAGAGCAGAAGTTCCAGGTGGATAATTTCGCCTATATTAAGTTGCACCCTTACCAACAGTATAATATGCAATATCGATCTTTTTTAAAAATTAGCATCGTTATTCTTTATACCTTTTAAGTTTCTTAAACGCATCATACCAATGGCGTATCATAAATGAGAGAATATGCTACCACATGTTTGACGAGGTAGGCTTATACCATACTCCTTGAGTGTCTGCCTTTCTATCTTAAGGTAATGTCCAAAGAGAAGAGGAGGAACACTTTTGTACATGTAAACAACAGTCCTAAATTTGAAGTTCAATAAGCAAATCTTTCATATGTTTATATTCACTTATAATCAAATATTAAACTTCAAACTTGAATTCATTTTAACGATTTCTTGCACAAGAATTCTGATTGACCTTAATTGCCTTTTCGTTTCACATCGATGCGACAAGCTCTTCCATCGACACATGGCCATTCATCGAAAGATCTATACACTAGAATGGTACTTTCAGCATCGGGGAAATTACAGTAAACGCGTTCTCTCAATCATAAAGAAATCGACCTAAAAAAAAAAGGTTATGTGATTCCTTAAAAAGAATCCTAATGAGGTGTATCTTATTTTTTTTGGCCAGACGTCGTTCCCTAGTATTGATTCAGAGCTGGTTGAAGAATAGAGCCTCCAAATAAACCCGGTTGTGAACTGAAGCGTCATTGTCAAAGAAACTTGCACTTGCTTATGCCACTTCCTTCAGAGTATAACCTTATGCTACAAGACCACTGAGACCGCGTTTGATTTTTAAGACTCCGGTACTCTGACATTAGTTCTGTTCATTTGGTTTCAAGCTGAGCCACGGATCACCCAGCAGTGCAGCCGGAATCATCAAGACTGCTAGATCAATTTATAACCTTCACCAATTTCAGCTACTTTGTAGTGCAACCATGTATGTGATGTTATCCGCCCATCAATCCTGTGAAAACTCATGCCATAAGAGTGATTGCTCAGTTTTTATCAGGTACCCCTAATAGCTCCGCAGCATTCAGGGAACAAAGTAGGTAGCTTCAAGCTCATCAACTGAATAACTGGCTTAACTGACACACAAATTCTCTGTTGAAAAATGAAAAATTGTATGCATTTGAAGTGAGAAATTAGTAGGAAGATCAATCCCTTGTACATTCATACTTATCTGATTAGGTAAGCTGCCTACCTTCGTTCAGCTTGTGTGGACGCTAACTGTGAGGAATACAAGAAAGACCACAAGACAGTTTAGACATAGCCACTGCTTTAATCATGTTGGACTTTGCTGCATCCAGTAACGGGTCAGCTTGGAGGGCCTTGTCAAAGCAGAACTTTGCCTCCTCCCATTTGTGCTCTGCTATGAATACAAGACCAAGATTGTTGAAGGCCGGAGCATAGCCAGGCTGCAGTTCAAGTGACTTTGCAAACATTGCCTTAGCTCGATCATATTGCTTTTGTTGCCTGTATAAATTTCCAAGATTGGAAAATATTGCATGTGCTTGTTCAGTAGTTGCACATGCCAAAGCCCGCTTGTAGACATCTTCGGCTTGAGAAGATTCCTCCGACAATTGCAGTGAGATACCTACCCATCATATGCATAAGGATGCCACATAAAAGAATATATATAAAGAAGTTAAAGAGCATGAATCAGCACAAACCAAGGTTTGACCATGCATAGCTGCAGTCTTTCATCCGGGCAACTGAAATTTTGAGATACTTCTGTGCTGTTTTAAATTGTCGGGAGCAGAGATAATGCAAGCCAAGCTGGTGCCATTGCACCCCATCATCTGGATCTTCAGCAATTGCCTATTTCATATACATGACTCATGAAGTGTTTTGGTGTGAAGTAGGGTAAAAGACTCGGACACTCCTTGTGATTTGTTTGATTCATAAAAATTCCTTACGATTTTTTATTCTCAAAAAAGCCCTCCTACTTATTAAATAGACATATTCAACCCTTCTGTTTTCAGTTTAAAAAAATTTGATAGATACACCACATATCAATTCCGCCTAAAAAGTTGACCAAAAAAATCAACAAAAAGGATGTGTATGTCCATTTAACAAAGTATGTGAACTTTTTTCTGAAAATATAAAGCTGTAGGAAGTTCTTTAAGAATGAGTCAAATTAGAAGGGAGGTCAAGCTAGTACAAATATGTTTTCCTTCATCAGATGGGGTCGGTGGAGAAAGACTGAAGAGCCATACCAAGAGAAATGGATGAGTAAGGAAACGTAACATCAATTCCAACACTAAAAACAGCATGGTATTTTGCTTTTTAATTGAAACATAATTACCTCAGAAAACTGAAATAACCATACTAGTTCTTGTATTACTGGATTAAATGCCTATTTTGATATTTCCAACATGACGAATAAAATAAAACGTACCAGTATTTCTGGAAAAACAAATGGAGACCAACAAATTTACCTGTTTTAAACTTAGGTGAGCATGTTCTTCCACCTCCATCAACTTTTTCTGCTCTGTGTCAAAGGCTGCTGCAATCTCATGTTGAGCCTTGTGAACCATAGCTAGTCCTGCCCAAGCAATTGGAAGATCGATTGGAACAGAGTCTCCTTCTCTTAATATTGAAGCCATTTCATTTCCAGCCCAAAAAAGCTGTTCACTGGGATCCTGAGACCTTTCTGCATCCTTGATTCTATGAACTGCCACAGCATATCGTGTAGACATGCAGCTAGGCTCCAATTTCACAGCCTGAAAAATGATAGAACCAATATAGGACCATTATAACCTCAAAAGACGACCACACAAGTCCTTGCATTCAACACTTGGCAAGAATTTCCCGAGAATAAAAAATAGGAGTCAACATTCTAAGGTAATTATTGATAATCATTGGACTCACCAAATAGCTCCTTTTATCCTTTTTTTACATTTTTTCTTCTAATAAAGGTGAAGCAGGCATGAAAAATAATCAACAAATAAGTAATAAATGACAATAATAATGAATCATGAATACCTTCTCCAAGCACTTTCCAGAACTTTTGTGGTCCCCAGTCATGTAATATGCATAGGCGAGATTTGCCCAGGTGTGTGGTGCTCTAGGATCAACTTTTAATGCAGCTAGCAGACATTCCTTGGCAACATTAACAGCTTCAAACTGATCTGTTGAAGCACCTTGACCAGCATGTGCCCCAGCACCTGAGTATTTTATAAGAGGAAGGCTTTTAATCCAGAAGTATTTGTTGAGAAAGAGGATATATTCACATCAACCACAGAATTCATTAGGCTGAAGAATTTACATTAAACGTATGAATTCCAAAGAATATGGGATCCAAAATCATCACAAAACTCTCACCTGCAACCACTGAACCAGATTTAGACAAAAGAAGGGCAGCATAATTGATTAAGGCAGTAGGATGATTTTGATCCTTCAGAATCACATCTTGAAAGCATTTTCCTGGTAAGTCTGAATTCCCACTGCAAGATTAAGTAGTAACTAACAGTTTAAAGACAAAGAACAACAGGAAACCTTAAGGAACATTAAGTAAAGACCTAAATTGATGAGTAGTTAAGCACACAAAAAGAATACCAATCTCCTACCTTAGAAGGTAGGCAACACCAAGATTTGCCAGGCAGTCGTAGTTGTTGGGATCAAAGGACAACACAGCTGACAGAACTGAGATAGCACTCTACTAGAGATAATCACCCACGTCAAAACATAAAAGAGCGGAACTCACTATCTATGAAACAGGAGCGAAAAGACTAGATCGCCATACCTGTAGACGCCCAGATTTAACAAGTAATAAACCCAGTGTGTTCCAAACAGATGCCCGTCTAACATCCAATTGCATAGACTCTTTTAGCTTAGAAAGAATATCCTCAACCTCTTCGGCATCAAGTTCTTTGTCCTTAACGTTATCAGCAGAATTTTCCAGTAGAATACACTACAACATTTCATTCACAACATAATCTACCATAATCAGAAACCATGAAAAATTCGAGCTCTTCTCACAATTCAAAGTAACCTTACCCAAAAAAAAAAGAAAAAAAGATTAAGCACCTGTGCGTGATGAATTTGAACCAAAGAAAGCAACTCGGGTCTAGAGACCTCCGCCTCACAGCGGAGCAATATCTCTTCCGCCTTCTCATAAGCCCAAACTGCCTGAAAAAAGACTCGCATTAAACAAATGATCAACGCGACGCACAGAAGATTATCCAAACTTTAACCAATTAAGGCCAAGATTCGAAAGTCACCTTCTGCGGTTGGCCCATTCTCTGGTACATGAGGCCAAGCATAAAATGAACATGAGCATTTTTAGGCATCTTCCTCGCAACCTGAACCAAACCCTAGCAAACAACAAAAGAACTAATCAAGCAACGCACTAACACATACAAGAAAGTAATCAGTAAACTATAAAGCGGCGACTTACAGTTTTGAGACTGCTAACTTTCTCCTCGCGCGAAGAGCTAGGGCCAAGTCCGCTCTGATCGTCACCGTCAGCTCCATAATCAAGAAAACCCTCCACTTTGCTGTTTCTCGCCCGGCACTTTCCCGATTTGTTCGATTTTTTTACTTCAACTACCATCATGTCACCATCCTTGCACTTTAAGCTGTTTTTATCTCCAAGTTGGTTGCCGTCGGTTTCGGGAGGATTCGCGTTGAGATCAGCGAGAACAATAGGTTGAGCCGTCTTCGAGCACTCGTCGGTGATGCTTCCTCCGGTCACCGGTTCTGATTTTACAGATATGGACACTACCGGCGGTTCAGACATTTTCGTTTACGAGGTGCACGAGTAAATGATGGATGGCGAGAGGCTTTGTTTGGTAGATATAGGTTTCTGATAGTCGCTGTTTGGATATGGGGGTCAATGTAAACTGTTAAGGGATTAGCTTAACTGGGCCTGGGCAAACATGAGCGGAACAATCTCTAACGGTGTGAAGGCTCGAATGCCTACTTTTGCTTTTGCTTTGAATTTTTAAAATATTATGTTAGTACAGATTTTCAATTAGTAATTAATACAGATTGTACATAAAGTTCTTTTTTTTTTACTATAAAATTATAAGTTTAGTATATATCATGACTCCGCAAAATGAGAAATCTTGTGCTCTGAATTCGGTTTAGCATCACCGCTTCTGTTCTGAACTCAACATCACTAGACAAATCACGTAAATGGAAGATAAATGTGAGAAAGGGAACAGAGGGCAGGAAGAGAAAGAGATGATAATTTAGAAGCATAATCATTTCTTGTCCCTAAAACTATGTCAATAAAACAAAGAACCAACTTTATACATTGGCTGGGAATGGGATCACAAGGATCTCCGATGAAGTTGAAAACATCACATGGAGTCCGGATACCCCATTATCTATCTACCCACCTTTGAAGAGAGACCGGTAAGCAGTAAGCAGTACATAAGCTATAAGAAGGTAGAGGGTAATTAACATACATGCGATGCGAGAAACCCAAATACTAGTTGTTTCTCAAGTAGCTCAGGCATCTGCCACAGAAGACCCAAAGCATGCTAGAAGCCATCCCTTTTCCTGAGCATACTCCAAGTAACTGCTAAATTTCTCTTTCGCATCCGGAATGTCAAGAGCAAGATCATCGAGCCCATCCCTGATCCGAGTGAAACCTCTGGTCATCTGATTGATTGTAATCAGGCCTTCGTTGAAGCATTCTTGGAGGAGAGCCAGCATCCTATCATTCTTCTTCTCCATAGCCATAACCAGCGCCTTTTTCACCACCTCATGGTTAAAAAAGGGCATTCCAAGATCTCGAATGCATTGGCAAGCTTCACCTACAACACCTCCACTTTCATACTCTTCCAGGAGCTTCGATATCTTGTCCTTTGCATCCTCCACAGCCCACCCACTACAGCCTCCCCAACACCTCAACAGCCTCTCACCAGCATGACGGGCCGCAATTAGAGATCGAGCCACATGTACAGTCTCAATCCCAGTGCAATCTGATGGCAGCTTGCTGTTTATCTCCGCTAGATTCAAGGGAGCCAATACATCATCAATCACAGCCCTAGCTAGAAAGAGAGAAAGTTCATTGGAAACATCCAAAATGTCCAGTACTGTATCTTCTGCAGATTGTAGAAGCATGACAAAGCCATTAACTATATCTTCGGTGGAGAAAATCTCAATGTGAAGAGCTGATAGCAGAACAGATGCCATTTCTTTCTCCCGGTTCTTCCTGTCCATTGCCAGAGTGATGAGCTTTTTCAGGAAAACTGGGTTAAACTCTGGCATGCCAAGATCTTCAAGGTTCCGAATTAGTTCTGGAATGTCATCGGAGTGAAAGTACTCATGGATTATTGCAACAGACTCCTCCTTATACTTCCTCAACTTTTCATCCTCACCTAGACTTTGTACACCCTCACCAGAGGATTTCAAGAATGACTGATCAAGCCAACCATCAGCGACAGCCCTGGGAACGATTGACTGGAACAAAGCTTTTGCAGATGGAACGTCAAGAGCAAGGTCATCCAGGCTCTCAGCGAATCTAGCAAAACCCTCCACCATCTGACTGGAGCTGATCAGGCCTTCCTCAGAAGCTTCCTTCAGCAGCTTCAGCACAAGTGGTTCAGCGGTTTGAATCTCCATGGCAAGAACCAGAGCTCTTTTGACAACCTCATGATGAAAGAATGAAACTCCTAATTCCCTGATACACCTGCAAGCCTCAAAAGCATCACCATTCTCCACATACTCCCTCAATAAATCAGCAATTTTTTTCTTTACTTCCTCAACAGTGATGTGAGTGCTACCACCCCATTTCCTTTCCACAAGTTCTGCATGATGTGGGGCTGAGAGATAGCTCTTCTCAGCAGTTTGGAGGACCTCAAATCCTTTAGATGATTCTGGAATGGCCTTCTTTGCTCTGGTGAGAAAAGCAGGAGGTAGGATCTCATCAACCACAGCACGGGCTATAAATAAAGCAAGGATGTCAACTGCGTCCAGTATGTCTACTGCTAGATCATCAGCAGACTTTAGAAGCATGACAAACCCATCCCTAATCTGGGATGGGCTTATAACGTCTGCATAAAGTGCAGATAATAATACGGAAGCCATTTCCTTCTCCTTGTCATGCCTGTCCATAGCCATGGAAACAAGGCGCTTAATAAGGTAAGGCTGATACGCACTAGAACCAAGTTCTCTAAGTTCTGATGCTGCAACTTCCACATCACCATTACTGAAGTACTCCTCTATTGTGGAAACAATAGCCTTTTTGTACTCGTCTAGGGGGTCTGAGATGGTTGCCCCAACAAGCTGATACGGTTCCTAACAAGTGAGAGAGAGAAAGGCTAAGAAGAAATAAATGAAAGTAAAATCAAATACCACGTGTAAACCGAAAAGGGTGGCAATAGAAGAAAACAAAACATGATCCAAATCCGCAATAACCGTTATGCACACAGCCTAAGAGACATGACTCAGAAGGAAAATAGTCAAAAAGTGCAATTACCTCTCCACTGTCGTAGTTAGGGTCATTCCTATCAATATGGGAACCACCATCAGTATCCAGTAGTTTCCCCCATGTGCCCTTACCACCAGCACCATCTGCCACGTTAATAAATACGACAACTAATTAGCATAAAGAAAATGGAAATGCTTTTATACATATCACTATCAGTCCTTTACATGTTACACAATGCATGCAAAAGGAAAAGAAAACAGGAATCAATGATTGGCCACACCACTGGCAGAAATTTGAATGAAAATGCACATTTTTGCTTTCGATAGTGTCATACAGTCACCAATATCTGGTAATGAATTTATAAGAAAGCAAGTCCCTAGATCAAACAGAATTATCAGCTCATTTAAAGAGAAAAAGATAATTTACTTTTTTTCCTTCATAGGATGTAACATGCACAGACGGAAACCCTATATTCAAACAATTTCAAGAGAAGTAAAATCTCGCCACTAGCTCTTCAAACATAAACGTGTGAGCCAATCACACAAAACATGTAAACCAAAGTTGACAGAAACCTATCTATCATCATACAGCAACAATGAATCTCGTTTCAAAATGCAAGATATAAACCCACCACAGACAACCTCCTAAAACAAAATCATCACAAATCTATCTATAAAATCGTGGTGGGCATTCAAGCGGACTCACCCTTTTTGACACGCACAAACTTTCCAGAATGTGACCGACGCATATGCCTCGGTGAGGTAATCCCTGCGGTAGGTGCCCTCGCAGAGAGCAATGCCGATGGGGTTTTGGGTGATGATGATAAACTCTTCGGAGAAGAAGACAAGTTCTCCACATTCAAGCTTGCTACTTTCAACATTTCCCTCTGCTCATCGGTCAGAAATCCCTCACTCGACGCCATTTACACTTTGTTCCAATCTTAATCACTAAATTCTAGACACCAATCATTGAATCATTAGACTTATCTTAACAAGATAACAAATTTAAAAAGAAAACGCTAGACGGAACCAAGTATAACTTCCATTTCTCTTCAAATTTAAACATATAAACACGCAGTCAGTAAATTTATGAAGGCAATGGAAAAAGAAAGTTCCATTCTAAATTCTCTAGAATCGTCAAACGATGTCAAAAAGTTCACCATCATCTAGAAATCAAACATAACACACACCAGAAGATTCGAGAAATAAAAAACCTGTAGGTTGAATCTAAAAATTCCGATATCGAAACTTCTGTGCTTGGCCCGGATCCGAGCCAAGACAGGTAAAAGAGCAACGGATCTCCAATCGGACTATGGAGATCCGAACCGAGGGGGCGAACAAAACGGACGATAGAGACGATTCAGCGACCACAAAAATGGAGCGCCTGTTCGGTTGCAGATCCGAATTCAAGCAATTTTACCGGTTAAAGCGAGAGAGAGAAATGGATGAGAACGAAAGAGAAGAAAAGAGAGAGAGGGAAACGGGGAAGAGGGAGTGTCATTTATATAGTATGGAGGCTGCGGTTACTAGTACACGTCAGCTGGGGTGTTTCGGCTATAATATCAGTTAGGATGCCACGTGGTATCCAGTCCACAGGCCGTGTTGCCTGTCGTTTGCTGCAACACGGCGCCGTGTGAACCGGTTTAGGGTTTTCACGGGTCACCACCACTCCACCTTTTCTTCGTCTTTATTGATTGAATTGCGGAAATAGCCTTGTAATTGTTCTTTTTGTCTTATTTACTGTGCCGAAAATGGGCACAGTGGGTGACATGAGTCTTTTACATGCAGCAGGTCTTTTCAGATTTAAGTGGCAGATGTTTTTTTAGAACAGGATATTAACCGTTAGATTTAGTGAATAATCTTTTCGCTAATTTATAAGTATTTCACGTGATGAAACAACTGACTCAAAAATTTAAGGTCGTTTTATACCCAAAACTTTAACTAGCAGTTTCAACTTTTATATCATAACAAATTACCAATTAATTAGATTAATTAATTATCAATTGCAACTTTTACGTAAATATTTTAGTAGATTACATTTTCTTATTATTCTTTTATCATATTTTATAAGCATTCATTTATTGACGAAGAATAAAAATAGAATAATGAAAACAAGGGATCTAAACCTATAAATATTAGTTTAGTTCCTTATCCCTTATAATTTTTTATGAATTAATTTATAATTTTTGAGCAATATTCCCTATTTTTAATATATTTCTTATTTTATCTTTTTGCGTCAAAAGAATGGCAACACTTTACTTCCATCAACCATTTAATAGGTTAAGAATGTCTTACATTTGATGCTTAAGACATAAGAACTATAATTTAATGAAGTTTTGCCATTCTTTACCAATTTCTTTTAGTAACTATCCTTATAAGTAATTAATTAGAATATCCAATGTTTTAAAATTCGAATCAGTTCAACATGTTTGTAAAGAAAGTATGTACGGAGAATACGTATATTATTTTGCTATTCATTCATCTGCACATTTATATAATTGAAGGTTCAATATTGACCACACATGTGTTAGTAAGTACAGAATAAATTGGAGGGTTGAAATTAATTCTGTTACAACAAAATTGTACATTCCAGCTAGCATTTATTATTGGGAAAATGTCTGTTGTAGTCTCAAGTGAGATTCTGATCGTATCCTTCTTATTTTCTTTCTATCTTGTTCTTCTTCGTCAACATTGTTTAAAAGTGGGAATTTTGAACTTGCTAATTTTTTGATTTAATTTTTAACTTTTCGGTTTGATTTAATTTAATAATGTTGTAAAAAACCAATTAGTTTTTTAATTAATCGATTAATTTTTGTAAATTAATTAGTTTTTATAAATTAAAATAAACTGATTAATTTTTATTTAACAATTTCCTTTTTTAATTAAACTTTGAAATTTTTTGAAATGTAAAGATAGTCTTATTCAATAAATTTTCAAATTCTTTAATTTTATTCAATCTTTAATATATTTTATGATAGTCTACTACTGTTTGAACCTTTTAAACTTTAAATTTCTTGTCTTACAGGTTTAACCTCCAGTCGGTTTTTAAAACATCGAGAATATCTTGTTGAATTCAAATACATGGTAAATTAAGGAGCCGTTTGGTTTCACTTCTGTTTTTCTGTTGTTGGTTTTAGTTTATGTTTCCTGTATTTGGTTTTTGTTTTTCCTAAAAAAACAAAAACATGTTTGATTGAGATTTGTAATATAAAAACTAAAAACAAAACATGTTTGGTTGAGATTTCTAATAAAAAACTGTAAACAAAAACATGTTTAGTTTTATTATCATGTTTCTATTCTTTTGTAATTATACTATTTTGTGTAATAATTATAATATAATACATTCTTTTTTAAATTAATTAATTATCATTATAGCTAAAATTAAATATATGCAAATCAAATATTATTAAAAAAATTACACATTAATTGTATATAATAAAACTACATAAAATTGAAATTATATTAAGTCGTTCTAATCAATAAAATATGTCCATCATAATTACCCAAAAAAAATGTCCACCATACTATAATTCTTGAAAACATAATAGTACTATCATTTACAAAAAGAAACATAAATTAATTAGAAATAATATAATCAC
>JAOTBA010000006.1:29446730-29468605 GCA_025629845.1 Erythroxylum squamatum | reverse complement strand
TAAGCCTAAGAGCCTATCAGACCTATTTATTTAATTTTTGGACTTCGTTTTATTTTGGGCTTCCATGTATTTTAGCCAAACTCTTTATTATTTGACCTAAGTATTTATATTTATGTTTGAGGGTTTTAGATGGAGGAGATCATGTTGTTTTGAGTGTCGTTGGCTTTAGGGAGAACATTGTTCTCTTGTTCTTGTTACTTTCCGAACCATCTTTCACTTATCAATTGTTTTCTCAATTGTGGCGTGTTGATTGTTCGTTTCTTGGTTTTATTTTGATCATCGGGATTGCTCGGAACAAGTTTCCGAGAGGTGTCGTAGAAATCAAACCTTGCGTATCCTTATTGGTTTTATTTTGATCATCGGGATTGCTCGGAACAAGTTTCCGAGAGGTTTCGTAGAAATCAAACCTTCGTATCTTTTATTTTCTTGTTTGTTGAATTCCAATTACCTATCCTTTTAATTCCTCTAGGTCAAAAATCCATAAAACAAAAATACCCATTGAAATCATCATCCTTCAATTTGGTATCAGAGCCTTGGTTTGGAGGGCGTCAATCTTTCCGCGGTGCGCGTCAAGATCAGTGGCTAATGAATTGAAAATCCATGAAAGCACCATGGAGTTACAAGTTATCCATGCTTGCGAGTCTGAATCAGAAGCGTCTGGTTTTGGGAGAGTCCCATCAATAAAGCAGAATTTATTTTTGGCATGAAGAGCATTTGTCACAACCCTCCGCCACATAGGATAGTTATCTCCGATGAGTGGACAAGAAACTAATGATACTCCTGGGTTATCAGAAGTTTGAAGAAGATATGGTGATGTTGAATCACATGTACTGCTATTTCTGCCACAAGAAATAGAAGTAAGAGAGGACATGTTCTCATCTACCATGTCTCTGCGTAATAGATAAAAATTGCCTTTCAACAACTAAATGCCCAACCTGGCTTTGATACCATGATAAAATAAAGTTGTTAGGCTTGGGTGCCTCTTGATTATTGATGAATATATATACAAATATACAAGCTTCAATCATGCCTGAGAAGAGGGAGAAGTCTAATCCTAGATGTTAGTACCTACCATACTTGACAGTTGACTATGATTCTAATTGATGCTAACAAATCCTAGAAGATATTAACAAATCCCAAATCCCTCATTTACATTCAATCCAATACATATGGTGATTAACTTATGGGAGGGTAATAAGGATAACACACATCAACTTAGTTTATAAGTATAAATTATCCAAACTTAATTTGATAAGGATAAACTATTCAAAGTTAGTTATCTTGTTAGTTTGTTACCTATATGTTATCATTCATTCATATAAAATAACATGCACTTAAGTACATATTCATATTTTTATAATTTCATATTCATATACTATCTTGGAAAATATATTTATATTATTATTGTATACTTCAAAATATTGTTTTCTTTCTTCAACTTTTTATTTCTTATTGTAAAATGGTTTACACAAAGTATATTTGGTCCAAAGTTAATTTAGTAGGATTAAAAAACGTTGGTGCGATGCCAATTCATGTTTTGCAGGCATCCGATGTGCTTTAAGAACTTTTCTAATAGCAAGGAAGTGTTCCATCAAGGTGTGTAAGGTCTAATTCCTAGTAAATTGTTAGAAGTCTCGCGCGCAAATGATCTGACAACACTGTGATTTTGCATCCCAAGTATGGTGGGTTTTAGCATGAATTTTTTCTGTGACTAAATAAAACTACAGCTATCCTTAAAATATGTAAACATTCTTCAACAAATAGCAGATCTACTGTGGCATGAATTGAGTACCGAGTGTGATCATGTTCACATAGATTATATGAAAAATGTATAACTGGCAACTAAGTTTGGTATTCATAAACACGTACTGAAGTTAATCTAGGTGTTCATATTCATCTATAAGAAAGTTTTGAAAAGGTAAATGACATTTAAGAATAAGCCTGATTGCTTTGACATGAAATGGTTTTTTTGTTAATGGGTGACACAAAAGAAGCAGATATGCATATGCTCCAATGGTATCATCAGAGACAGCACTAAGGCAACAAGGAACACCCTCAGCCTCAGGGGCCTACTTTGAATTCATGATCACGCATACTTTAACACTCTTGGCTACTCCCTACAGTACTCAGCAACTGAAAATGCTTAAGCATAAACATGAATGAAAGAAAGAGACTGTATTTTATTTTCTTGGAAAAAAACATCATTATTTTCTTATTGCATGCAATTCACACTTCAATCAAGTCTTTGTGATTGACATAAAATAACAGGAGTCATAACTTGAAAAATCCACACGTCATTAGACCGATGGAGGTTTTTTACACTCTCTCCCTGAAGAAACTCTAAGCAGCTTTGAACAAGTTAGAAGAGTTACAACCTCAAAATCATATTAAAACAACAACTTAATTTTAATGTTCTTTCATCAAAATGGTCAACTTAATTACCTCCGACTTTATGGTAAGCAGATGGATAGTTGGTAAAATTTAGGCTGTATAACTGAAAAGCTGGTAAAGTGAGAGACAAAAATGGCCTAGGGAGTGACCGACACCGACATGCATGGACCATAACCTTTAACTTTTCTGCTTGCAAAAAAGTAAGGTTGGAAAATTGGAGGGAGGCGGATGCTGATGTCTGCTCTTTTATCATCGCACACATGAATGCATGCAGCCAAGTCATTAATTGGCTCAACTCTTGACTGGTTTCTTCTTTCTTGGCACGATCCAATCATGACTGCTCCCTTTGAAGTTTTAACCGACAATATTAATTGGTAAATCGAATTAAACACTCATTATTACTGTGTACTCTCTCCTAATATATATATATCAAATTAATTTGTCCTGTTTATTTACATATTTTTATATTAGTAAAATTATCTTTGAATGAATTATCATGTGCACACAATAATATATAAACCATTCATTTTAGATGAAGTTTTTGATAAATTAATAATTTAAAATTTAAATAACACTCTATTGAAATAATATTTACAAAATTTAATATATATTCACTTTTCATCAACTATCAATTTTAAAATTAAAATAACTTATATCATCTCTAAATTAAGATATTTACATTTTCCTACAACAATTTAAACCTTCAACTTCTTATTTAGAAAAAACTTTTAAAGTGATATCTTGACCACTTAAATCACTATTAACAATTTAATAAAACTCTCGCCGATACCATAGATATATTTAAATTGGATATATTGTAAGCAGATAAACACTACCTTGGTTCGACCCTCCTATGAAAGAACGCAACTAATGAAGCAAGTGGTATTGGAAAAACAAATCAAAACCAATCAGATCAAAGTCACCAACGTGTTCAAAATTTTAATCAATCTATGAATTAAGAAAGTTCCAAGAAGTAACTAGAAACTTAATAAATGACAATTTTCTTTGACATAATCTATTGATATGGATCAGACTTTATCTGGCACCACCATGGACCAGGACCGCATGTTTAAGAAGAAAAGTCATCTCGTTTTATTTTAAAATCAGTACATTACAAATTTTATATTTGATATATAGAATTTAATTTTCCAAAACATTGCTTAGAATAGCGTGCTATTTAATTTAATTCATTTTGCACATTCTTATGTCAAAAAGAAAATGTTAGATGCAACATAATTTATTAACAGTAATATAATTTCATAAAATATATTGGACCCAATGACTGAAATGGGACCGGCAGCTTTAGGTACACATGCAGTTAATTGTACTGCGACACTTGTTCCGGGCAACACTGTAGAGGATGATAAGGAATGCCATATCAGCCCAAGTTTGGCCTCTTCTGTTCCCCAAAGGCCAAAAGCCGTTTATTCTTTAACCCTCGAGTCGACTCTAAGGAGCTGGCTTTTCCATTCCACGTCATATTTTTCGTCCGCTTTTAAAAATGGAAAAGTAATAAAATATCTTCGATTTTATGAACTTGGTAACCCACGCGCCTTACAATACGTCTTGCAATCTTATCACAGTTTGTGACATTATGGTGTAGGATCGGTCAATCCGCCTGAAAAGTTCATAAACCTATCTTCCCTTAAACTTGTTTAATGGAAATGATTTGATTTACATGAATAATTAAACAAACTTCAGTTCGTGTGCTTATCCAAAAGTGAGTGTAAATCCTTTGCAAGATAATTTTTATAATTCAAATTTTTAATTTTTTTTCAATTCTAACACGATATTAGTATTTCTGCTAAGTTTACTGATACAGTTTACTATATGTTTCAAAAACTTAAACTATTAATAAACATCGGCTAAAATTTAACATAACAAATCATGATTAATGAAACGACATCGTTTATTTACATAATTAAAACGATGTCGTTATTTAAAAATGACATAAATCACATTATGCAATCATAATGACCTCACACTTTGATTTCAATTTTTTTTTTTCGTTTTCAGTTTGTTTTCTCGACGATCTCATATTTCGATTTCCATATTACGTAACCTCGACGCCTTCACGTTGAGAGCATTGAGAGAATGAACTAAAAACGAAAAGCTTATTGATGCAGTACGCTACAATACGAAAATAGTTTAGAGCGTCAGAAGAATAAACAAAAAACAAAAGATTGAGGGCGTCAAAAAAATAAACAGATAAGGAATAACTGAAATTGTGTAAACTGATTTAGGAATTCTATTTTTAACAACGATGCTATTTTATTAATTTTCATTTGTTATATTAATTTGGCAGATGTGTATTAATACTTAAAATTTCTAGAACACGTTGTAAATAATGTCAACAAACTTAATGAAAATATTAACATCGTGTTAAAATTAAAAAAGATAAATATTTTATTATCATTTTTTAAAATTCGTAGCAAAATTAATTTTTTTTAATTAACCCTTTATGTTTTTCCTATAATATATACGGAACTTTCTATCGATAAGTGACGATTTATAATCTCGCCAACGTAAAAAGGACAGAGTAGAAATTTGGAATGACATATGCGGTGAAGTCATCAAATTTAATATTATAGCACAAATATTGCCAGTTGAATAACAAATTCCAACTTGGAACACTTTTGGTTTTGGGTGGAATCACTGTCTCCACGTGTAAATTAGATTTACTTTTCCAAATTTCCGCAAATTACCTGTGTCTCCCTCCAATGAGTCCAATCACAGTTAATTGCCAGATTTTTAATTCCAACTCCGATTTTCGAACACGCGCATCTAACAGAGCGTGAGATTTCATATCAGTTGCCTATAAAAGCCAGCGACATCCCATTTCCTCTCCACGAAAACCTCGTGTATGCTCTCACACGACTCTCATGGAAACAACAGAAATCGCGACTGCGACAACAATCGCCGACTCCGGTCATCTCTCCGGCGAATTTCAGTTCCGCTGCCAGAGTTCTCTTGAACTCCCTGATCCTGACGTCCATATCCTCACATCCAGTGGCCTGCGCATCCCTGCACACAGTAGCATACTGGTACGCAATTTTCCGTTTAGCCCTCCTCTTAGTTTTCACTTTCCAGCTCATTTTTGTGTTAATATTTTCATCTTCTGATGATTTAATTGCAGGCTTCAGTGTCACCTGTACTTGAAAATATCATTGATAGGCCTCTCAAACACCGACGCTCCGAGAGAACCATTAACATGTTCGGCGTCCCTTGCGACGCTGTTCTGTCTTTTGTCCGATTCCTCTATTCGTCAAGGTTAGTACTGTACGCTATGGAGCTTGATCTCAGCATTCATCGTGTCGATAGATCAGACATTCGTAATTTTCTTGTCCATTTTGACGGCGGTTTATTCATGTTGGTTACGTAATCTAAGGAGATTAATTTCTCCAAAACTACAGGGATAGTTTTGGTTGGTTAATTTTCGAGTAAATATTAAATAACGAAATTCGTCCCCAAAACTGATGCAGGTGCACCGAAGAAGAGTTGGAGAAGTTTGGGATCCATCTACTGGCATTGTCCCACGTGTACTTGGTCCCGCAGCTGAAGCACAAATGCGCTAAGGACATTGGTCAACGGCTGACGATGGAGAATGTGGTGGATGTGCTTCAATTGGCAGGGCTCTGCGACGCCCCTGATCTTTACCTCAAGTGCATGAAGTTGGTTTCCAACAACTTCAAGTCCGTCGAGAAAACAGAAGGCTGGAAGTTTTTGCAAGATCACGACCCCTGGCTCGAGCTCGAGATCCTCCAATTCATTGATGAATCAGAATCGGTAAACCATCACTAGATTTCTTGGTTACAAAATTAAGAAGATTGTATTTTTATATTGGGTCAGAATAACAATTAGAATGGGAAACTTTTGCAGAGGAAGAAGAGAACAAGACGGCACAGAGAAGAGCAGAGCTTGTATATGGAGCTTAGCGAGGCAATGGAATGCTTAGAGCATATATGCACGGAAGGGTGCACGAGTGTTGGGCCTTATGATCTTGTGCCTGCCATGAAAAGGGGACCTTGCAACAAGTTCCGTACGTGTCAGGGCGTTCAGCTTCTGATCAAACACTTCGCCTCGTGTAAAAAGCGTGTCAATGGAGGGTGTTCTCGTTGTAAGAGCATGTGGCAGCTTCTTAGACTTCATTCTTCAATCTGTGACCAGCACGACTCTTGTAGAGTTCCACTATGCAGGTAAATCGGAAGTTTGTTGATTATTGAATTAGGCCATAGTGATGATAGAGGTTCTTTAACTTTTGTTCTAAAGTCTTAACGGTCTTTGTTTGGAAGAGATGTCTCCTCGTCCTGTTTCACCACTGGATCACTAGATATTTTTATTTGAGCCTTAAAGAACTTTCCAGCTAATTCATAGATGTCAATCTTGATATGTGAGTGTTGGGGATGAAAAGTGATGTGTGGTCATCAATTACGTTAATGCTTCCTGTATCATGTTGGTGATGCTGATTTTTGAGTTCCTTTCACTATTTACATAGAATAGAAAATCTAAAGTAAAGGAAGTGATGGGAGGTTAACAAAGAAAGAGATTATTAGGTTCTGGTTTGCAAAAGGATTCTCTATATTAAAACCTGGAAAATGCTTTCCATTTGATGAACAAAAATTGTTTTTGGTCGACTGATTTGCGTATGCGGTCAAGACCCTTTTGAGTGGGTGTAGGTGAGTGGTCGTCAGCGATTCAAAATCCTCTTTTGTCGTCTTCTTAAATAGTTGGGTTGTTTTATCGCAGTCACTTGATCTGTTTCCATCAACCCCATTTTCTGTCCTAATGTCGTCTTGATTTTTTCCTTGATGCACTATGTCCAAATGTAGAGCTATCAAGTGAATCGTACGAACATTGTACCGAGCTAATAACTTTTAACTTCATGTTTGCCTCAACTTGGAAGACGCATCGTTTGTAGTTGTTTCTTCGTCTTGATTCCTTTTAGCAATAGTAATTATCTTTATCAAAGATCTTAAGATTCCTGAATATTCATGATTACAGGAGAAAGTTGATTTTTCTAGATTTTTAGGGGAAGGTTGAAATTCTAGTCAATCTCAAAGACTATTCATTCCATGGTTTCAATTGATATTCTGTTTCGGCTGGTGCAGGCAATTTAAATTGGGAATGAAGCAAGATAAAAAGAGTGATGATGACCTGTGGAGGTTATTGGTGAGGAAGGTAGCATCAGCAAGAGCTATGCGCTCTCTAGCCCTCCCCAAGAGAAAAAGAGAAGAGGAACTAAGAGAGACAATTTACGATCGGAGGCTGAGAAACTTCAGTTTGTAATTGGTTTATTAATGTAATTATTCCTTCTATTGATTTGTGCCATAGAAGATTGGTTTTTCTGGTGGCCTTTTCTTTTGGCCATTTAGTCCTTAGCTTTTCATTTCCTTAGGGTGCGGGTACCGTGCTGTAAATGCGTAGAGCATTGGATGGAATTTAAGTATGAGAGTTTATAGATGGATCGGTTGCTTGCAAGTCTAAATTTCGACATGACTGAAAGTAATTGGCTCTCTTGTAGCTTTGCATTCTCATTCGTGTCAAATTCCTTATATATCTTCCTAGATGAAAAGAGGCGTTTGATGTTTTAGTCTCTGAATGAAAAAGTCAACAAATGCAGCCTATATATTGGAATCTTTATTTATCGGGTATTATTATAGACTTGCACAGGAAGTTGAAGTAGTCAATTGCACTCCAGCAGAGAATGCGTCTCTGCTTTTATTGAATAGTTGCATCTACCCTCAGGAACAGAAAAATCCATGGATAACTGTGAATTGGTCAAGAATTATAAGACAAATCCCTGAAATCTTTGTCGTTAAGACACCCTTTCCAGAAATTTCCGAAACTTTCTTGGTAAGTGGCAAACCGGGAGCACATCCAATACCAAAGCAAAGGGAACACATGGCCCAGCTTGCTCTATCATTTCGTTTCGTCGCAATTGCTTTTTCCAGGTTTTGGACGAAGTGCTTCCGCCACTTTCTTAATGTCAGGAGTAGAGCACTGCTATGAAAAGGCCCTGCAGCATCATATGCTCGCTTTCCGCACGGAAAGCTCCCCTTTGGGTTTAAAATTTGCGAGTCCCACTCTAGATTAGCCTAAAAAAGAGAGGCCATGAGAAGGATTAGCACATGGCGATGAGATATGTCGTCGCACAAAAGGGACTTGATCAGAGCTTAGAATGTTCAAAACAATGGTAATTTACTAATCAAAACAATAGTAATTTATCTAACTTTCTCTTACCAGATAAAAAGAAAGGTAATCAATGGAATACTTATTATTTTTATTTAAGTAAAGATTATTTCAATTATATTCATGCTGTAGTTTGAATAATAAAATATTTTGAATCGATAAATATTAACGAAAGGTTAAAAAATATTTAATTTCATATATCAATAATAATATTTTTGAAGCTTATTTGAATATAAAACTCTTTTTTTAATATTTTACATAGATTTAAAATTTTTGGATTAAATATTTTACATTTTATATAAGGGAATTATGGGTTTACTTTAATTCACCCAATAAATAAATGAGATGAATGGATAAAAAGACATGAAATAGAATTGAAACACAATAAAAGGTACAGACATCCCATGAGGTGGAGGGTATTTCTTGGGCGCTTTCTTTGGTACTTGGTCGTAAAGTCAAGACAGAAACTTCAACAACATGCATTGATATTACGTTCTTAATATTCAATCTCTCGAAGTCTTGAATGCATTAATTTGTTATTATAATTATTAATATTTATGGAATTATAGGATGGAAGTTTAATATTATTGCGAAACGTAATTAACTTAGTATTTTATCAACTACAAGATCTTTTTCAATTAGTTTGTTGAACAGTATTGTCCACTTGTGGAAAGGGAGTGGATGTAATATACTACTTTGGACCTAAATTAAGATAAACTTAAGATTTCAAAAAAAAAAAGGGATAAACTTATTATTTTAATATAATTTATTGTTAGAAAAGTGGGTTTAAGTTGAATGGCTTGAGGCGTGAAAAATCACTATCTTTAAGGAAATATTTGCCCCCACTAGTTGCTGCAGGGTTTTGACAAATTTCCTTCTAGGATACAACAAGCCTAATGTTCTCTAAGACAGCAAAATCAATAGAGAACCAAAGATGAACTTCAATTAAGAATGAATATGAGAAAGATGAAGAAGAAAAGATTTTGGTGGTGTGTTAACCATGAATTGGATGTAGCCTTATATAGACTAAAAGACACCCATTCATAAAGCACATGATGGTTCATGGTACCTATTCATAATGTACATGATTGTTCATGGTACCTATTCATAATGTACATGATTGTTCATGGTACCTCTTGGTAAAACATGTGACCATTCATGACATTGGAATTGAAAAGACATTTCTTTTCATTTATACTTCTTCATTATCTTGCATTTCAAATTATTTTCCAACATAAAGTACATTTAACCCCCCTTATGTTTTATCCTTTTATACATATGTCTACTTTATTTTTAAAATGAACTTATTACCCCCTATAACTAAGACTTTTTTACCCTTATATTATGATATATCATGTTGCATTTTTTTGGACAAAAATATCCTTTTAATCTTTTATTAACTAAAATACATTATACTCTTATATCTTTTGCTTTATTTCATTATGTCCTCTATTTCAAAAAGAAAGATTATTTTAAGCATAGATTATATTTTGACATTTAATAAATAAAAAATGAAAAATTTTACTAAAAATATCATTGTCTTCACAATTGTACTTCATGACTGTAATTTATGGGAAAAATTAAAAAAGATAATTTACTTAGGAAACAAAATTAAAAAAAGAAACAATTAACAATAATAAAATAAAATATCACCATTTTATGCTTCCTTTATGCTCCATAAAACTATAAATACAAAATATAAAAATCGATGGGTAAGGGATAGGGATGGCAAACGTGGCCCGACCCACCCTGGTTGGCTCAACCCGAGTTGACTAGGTCACGGGCAGGGCCATGGGTCGAGATTACTTGGCCCCACAAGGTCACTAGTTGGGCTCGGGTCGGGGCTTTTCCGACTCGTCTCGGATAGTGACCCAACGGGAAGGTACAAAATGACGCTATTTTTTATTACTTATTTAAACCATAAAGTCGGGTAGGGTTGGGACAGGCAACCGAGCTCAGCCCCCCTATGACCCGTCGAGCTGGGGGTTGAGCTACAGGCCAGTCCCTCATGACCGGGTAGGGCCACGAGCCGGGAAACCCTCGACTTGTCGGGCCACTGGTCGGTCAATTCGTAGGTTGGGTTGCGTTGAGCCAAGAGCGTCTCAATCTCAACCGAACCCTTTGTCATCCCTAGTAAGGGAATGACTTAGAAAACCAAAAAAGAGCCGAAAGAAGATAATTTATAGTTTTATAGGGCAAAAAGGAAATATAAAAATGGTGATATTTTATTTTATTATTGTTAATTATTTTTAAAATTTGTTTCATAAATAAATTTTCTTTTTTAATTTTTTTTTCATAAATTAATAGTCATCAAGTACAGTTGTGAATATAATGGTATTTTTAGTAATTTTCCTTTTTATTTATTAACTGTCAAAATGTAATCCATGTTTAAAATTATTTTTTATTTTTGAAATAAAGGGCATAATGAAATAAAGCAAAAAAAAAAGGTTTAATTTATTTTAGTCAATAAAAGACTAAAAGGGTATTTTTGTCCACAAAATGTAACATGTACAATCGTGGTGATATTATCATAATATAAGGGTAAAAAAAATCTTTTTAAATTATAATTTCTTTTGACTAGTGATCAAAGGAGGTGATAATCTATTTTTAAAATAGAGGGAGACATAATATATATACCAAGGGATAAAACACAAGGAGGGTAAATGTATTTTAGCCTCTTAAAAATTAAAAAATTAAATTGCACATTAAATCAGTAAGAGGAGAGACTTAAAAATTTTTAAAAAATTGATTGGCATTAGATATTTATAAAATTAGCAAATATTTTATTAAGATAAAAATAAGGATAAATTATATTTAAATTTAATTTTTTATTTTACAATACTACTCAAAACTATTAAAAGTATTTATAAAATATTGAATTTTCAATATATTGTAAAACTAGTTCGTTGTCAATCCTTGAATTAAAATGTTGTGATACGCCGCTTTAGTAGGGATCCATTGACAAGTAAGTTCCTATGTTACAAAAAATTTACATATTAACAAATTTACTAAAAAAAATCTGTAATAGATAACCCTAATTTGTACCCAAAACCTAAATATAAATATTCTATCTGAATCCTTTACTTAAAGTCATCATCTCCACCATCTCCTCTTTCTCCTAATTGCTCTATCTATAATTATAGCAAAAAATGCATCTAATAGAGCCATGTAAGTTTTTATAGAGGGTTCGACTATGTCCCTTTACATATTCTCAAAAGTCATATAAATATTTTCATGCTAGCCATTAAGTGAATATGCATGAATAAGAGTTGTATATGAATGTGAAGTGGATCTTATAGCCACTTTCTTCATTCTCAATAATTATTGTAAAGTGATAGTTATATTAACCATTGACATGAAAAATAATCCTAAGTGAAACAAGATGTCAAGAGCTTGAAAATGCTTAAAGTATTTCTACCTTATTAGACTATTATTCATACTAAAATTTGTTCCATATATACTACTAGAAGCTAGCTATTTCATAAATTGAACATGTCCTTGATTAGAGAAAACAGTCTGGATTCAATTTCCTTTATACCTAATAGTCCAACTAAAATATCAATATAAAAATAATGTGCAACGAACAATACCCGACAGCTATATATGTATATATGGTTTAATTGCACGTAGGCCTTTCCTGACTCGGCAGATTGATTGTCTTGACAGTATCCCATAATGGTGACCAATGTGTCAAGGAATCATCGTTTCTCCGGTTCCAAAGCCTTTACAATAATAAGAAGAAAATTCATCCAACAAAATGGTATCGTCTAGGATCTGACACCTTGATTTTCCAATGCCCGTCAGGCAAGCCAACATTCTTAGCTTTTCTTCTCCATTTCCTTATCCTGGCTTCGGATTGCTTCGTCAACCCACAATATCCATGCAATTCCTTTGGCATGGCCTTGTAGACCTGCCACCACTTCTTGTGGGCTGGATCACTAGCAAATTGATGTCTTGCCGCCATATCCCAGTTACAGTCGTAGTCCTTATAACACATCCATGGTTTCAAACCCAGAAAGTGTAAAGTGTAAAGATTGTCTGGAATTTGACGACTTCCGCCAGAGAAAACCTTGAGAAAATTCACCTTCTTAGGCAACCTATGCCACCATGTAAAAAATTCGTTGAGGAACCCTTGATCACCATCGTTATATGAAGCTAATTTGGAGGTCTTCTTCATCAAATCTTCGAAAGTACAGCTTGAAGGCTCAATAACCATAAATCCCGAGTTGAAAAGCACCTTTTCATTTGGAGACGCTGATAACTGTGGATAAAAAAAGAACTTATCAATGTTCTTAAGGACCAAAAGGTCTGCATCAACAAATATAACCTTTTCATATTCGATCAGTTGCCAAACCCTAAGCTTGCTGTAGTTCCATTCGTTGTAAGACCCTTTTTTGGCAAATGGACTGCGAATAGGTTCGATTTGCCTGGTTTTCCATCCTGCTTTTTTGAGACCTTGGAGCGACTTAGGACTCAAGGAGGAGTCATGAAGGAGGACTAGATCATGTGTTGAGTTGCTTTGTAATATGCTCTGAGCCAAAGCAATTGCACCGCATACATAAGCTTCTGAGGAATGCACGAGTGTTGCATAAGCAAATTTCGCAGACAGAGGTCCATTGCCAAATGTGTATCCTTCTTGACCTGCATATATTAATAATCATCAGTGGAGTAGAAAGAAGGTTAGAGGCTTCGATCAAGTCTTGTTAAGGTTATTATTTTTTAGAGACAAAGAATAAGCAATGACATATCATAATTGATACACAGTACTTATACTCAGGGACGGAGCTAGAAATTTAAGATAGGAGGGCCCAATATACTATTGATCCCTAAATAACTCCGTTCTTATATATATATATATTAATTAAAAATAAAAAAAATATTTATTTTTTTAAATTTTGAGGGGCCCAGTGGTGTGCCTCTGTCAGTGCTTATATTATTAGGCCGAGGTAATTATGACATAAAAATGTTTAAATTTTTCTCCATCAAAATGTTAATTTTCACATTGTTATTAACATAATAGAATGGACTTGGTAACGCAACTATGCAATTTTTTATTAAAAAAGGAAATTCATTTAGTAGACCTAATTATAATGAAAATACCTATTAACTATAAAATCAAATTGCTTCTCTTATTTGCTACAATCATAAATTACCATTCTTCACATTCTAAAGAACTCTCAAATTATCATTTTATATTTTGAGAAGTTAGCCATTAGTTAACAACTAAGAAAATGAGTGGGAGAAAAGATATTGTACATCAATTACTGCATGTTTATAGGATGTGTTTGATTCTTGTTAACTATTCTTCCTTTGATTGAGTTAAAGACAAGGTTGTCCTAATATGTCTTCACAAGATGGAGAGTCGATCAGAGACACCAATCTTAGATCATAAGTCAATGAACCAAGCATCAACAAGTATTTAATAGTGGAAATAAGAGAAACTTGTAAGAGAAGATGGACAATTTGATCATAAATAAAATGGAAGTTGATGGCCACATGCTTCATTTGGGAGTGTAGAACTGGGTTGGCACTGAGATAGGTAGTTCCAATATTTTCATAATGAATTGTTGGCATTTGAAATAAAGCGATATCAAGTTATTGTAAAAGTGATCCAACCCAAGTACTTTTAAAGTAGTAGTTGTAATAACGTGATACTCAGCCTCAATAGAGGAGCGAGTAATAAAATTTTCCTTTTTAGCACTCTATGAGATCATATTGCTGCCAAGGTAGACAAGATATGCACTAGTAGAGCTACAATCATTTGGATTTCCTACACAATAAGTGTTAGAATATGCCCACAATGTTGTGCTAGAATTGTGGGAGAGAAATAAACCATGATGAATGGTTCTTTTCGAGTATCATATGAAATGACAACAACTCAATGGAGCTGAAATGGAAAATGCATGAAATGAGATAACTTATTACTACAAAACATATATCAAGTTTGGTGAAAAATAAATATTCTAAGGTACCAACAACATTGCAGTATTCTATGTCTGTGACAGAGAAGGAGAACCATCATTAATATAGAGAGAGGTAGAAGTTGACATTGGTGTGACAATTCCTTTTACTCTAAGAATGTTGGTGTGGTCAAGAATGTCTAAATGTACTTTTATTGATTAAAGGAACATACTAGTTTTGGTTGGTATGACTTCTATACCCAAGAAATGATGCAAGTGTCTAAGATCTTTAGTGACAAGTCTAGAAGAAAAAGAAGTGATAAACTTGAAAACAAAATTAGAATTATTTCCAATCATGATAATATCACCAACATAGACTAACAAGTGCATCAATATGCCATGATGAGAGTAAATGAAGTGTGATGAGTCTAATTTGGAGTTGGTAAATCCTTGTTGAAGCAGAAAGGATCTTAACTCACATTACCAAGCACGAGGTACCTACTTGAGGCCATAAATGGTTTTATTAAGTTTGCAGACAAAATTGGGATGAATGGAGCTAACAAAATTAGGTGATTGGGCCATGTACACCACTTCAGAAAGTTTCCCTTGAAGGAAGGCATATAAAGGCAAGCAAGTGTAAGAACCACTCTAATTGTTGTAGGCTTTACAATGGGACAAAAAGTATCAATATAGTCCAACCTAGGTTTTATATAAAATCCTTTTGCTAAAGATCTTGCTTTGTAACAATCGTTGGTATCATTTAAGTGACATTTTATACAGAATACCCATCTACATCTGACAATATTTTGAAAATAATAAGGAGGGATTAGTTCCCAAGTAGCATTTTGGACTAGGACATTAAACTCAATAAACATAGCAACCCATAATTATGGGTCCATAACAACTTGATTGACACATATAGGTTTTAAAGTAAGAGGAATGGGGTGATTATTGCTATAAAAATTTGTTTACTTTTAGAGATCTGATTTTATGATCAGGTGACAATGAGGTGAGTGTGGATAAGAACTTATATTTCTAAAGGAGACAGTTCTTGATGGGTGATTAAGTAATGGTTAGATTGGGCAAGTTAACTAATATAGAATAATAAGATAGTTCTTAATAAGTGGGTTGACTAATGGGAACTTATATTTTAAAAGGGATTTGGTGTTGGAAATTTAAAGGTGAAGAAGAATTAGAGGAGGAGGAAGGAGTATTTGAATATGAGGGTAGAGAACTTAGAGTTTTTGGACTACATTCTTTAATATTTATAGTAAAAAAAAACCGCATCTTGTTGCAAGTGATTGGGATATAAAAATGTAGGATGGGATGCAAACTAAAGGAGAGAGGGTTGTTAAAGGAGGGGGAATGGATTGCCACAAGGAAGATGTATTGGTGTCAACGCAAGGATTAGTTAAAATGAATGAGAAGTATGAGAATTGGGTTTTCCAAAAAAGCACTTTAATTTTGAGAATAGCCTACAAAAACATAAGGACTAGATCGATGATGGAGTTTGTGGGAGGTGTATGGTTAAAGACAAAGGTAACACAAGCAACCATGTGTAGTTCGCTTGTTATTAAATAAGACTTCAAATGGAGAAATCATGTTAAGAAGTGCAATGGGTAACTGATTGATGAGATAAACTACAGTCTTAAAGGCATAGGACCCAAATAAGAGTAGTAAGGAGGCTTAATGTAATTTATTTAGGCCATTTCAACAATATTTGATGGTAATACTCAGCATTGCCATTATGTTAGGGTGTATATGGTATTCATGAAAAGAGTAATACCATGGGTAGAAAGTAGTTTTTTTAAATGCTTAATAGTCACCTCCTATATTAAATTAAATAGTGATAATTGGTTTGACAAAGTATTTTTTTTTGCTAATGGTTTAAAATTTGAAAATAATGAGAAGACATTAGATTTTCTCTCAAGGGGATACAACCATATATATTTTGTATAACAATCAATAAAGGTAATGCAGTAGTGATAGCCATCAATGGAAGGAATCGGGGAAGGAACCTAAACATTATTGTATAGTAAATCTAATGCTGAATTGCTTTCAATACTGGAGACATTAAAATGTAATAAGTGAATTTAATTACACTAACATGAATTACATGAGAAACTAGAGTTTGTGGTAGAAGTTAAGGAGAAAATTTAAGATATAACTCAAGATATAAGAGGAAGGTTTCCTAAGCAATAATGCTAGTAGGATGGAGAAGAGTTAATGCCAACCATTGCTATAAGTCTTATAGTAGATAAAGAATAAGGTAGCTAGTAAACACCATCTTTAATTGGTCTTTAAAGAAGTTATGCCCCCATGAAAAGTTCCTTCATAGCAAAATTATAAGGAAAAAGTTCAATGGATGTGTCATTGGTACAAAAAAGTTTGAAATAGAGATTAAGTTCTTTTGCATTGCTAGAACACAAAGAATATTATGTAACGAAAAATAAGAATAGTATGTAAAATTGGAGCTTGGCAAACCTATACCATCTCCAATAATAATTTTACAGCTCCACCATAGTTAGACTAAATAGATAGATTTTATAATTTAAGGTAACTTGATGTAAGGCTATTGAATCAATAAACTAACCTTGATTATTCATAGATGAAATAGTAGCGTAATTTTCCATTGGTTTATGAGATTAATTGTCGTAGTTTGAGATGCAATTTTTAGTTGTATGACTTGTTTAATTGCATAATTAATAGAAGACTTTATTGAAGTGTTGATTACAATTACTGCTATAACCACCTCTTTTTCATTGACTTAAGGTCTAATGGTTTGACCCATGAAAGAAGTGATTGTTTGATTCATAAGCTTTCTAAAGATAGTTTCTATAGCCTACTGAATATGAGATGTATTTTTCTTGTGAATTTCACTATTGCAACTTGAATATCATTGTTATTGTCTTCTCTTTTCAACAATTCTTCATATTTTACGAGTTTGTTATGAAGATCCTCAAAACTAATGGACCTTTCTCTTGCACGAATTCCTGTTGATATTTCTTTAAAATCAGGTCTAAGTCCATTAAGAGAGTCTATAACCAGATTTGCATCATCAACTGAAGATCTAATAATGGCAAGTTTAACAACTAAGTCTTTAATAATGCCTAAATATTATGTCGTCAATTTATTTCCTTGAGTTGTACTAAATAGTTTCTATTTAAAAGACGTCACTCTTAATCTTGACTGATTGGAAAATAGTTTCCTTAATTTATTCTAGGCCTCACATGATTTTTTAGCTAAAGCAATAAGTAGCATAACCAGTTCTGAAAGAGAGGATATAATTACGTTTAACAGCAATTGGTCTTAATGAACCTGATGAGTGTAAGCAGAATTGGGTAGGCTTTCTCATGTATACTAATAGTCTCTTTTGGGCATGCTGTGTTACCATCTATATAACCTATTAGATCATATCCAATAAGAAAGGAATGAAACTAAGCACGCTAATATCGGAAATTTGTAGATGTTAATTTGATTAGGATTTGAGTAGTAGTGTAAATGTACATTATGGCAATGGTTGAATTTGCTATAGCGGTGGTTGTTGTAATGATTAGTGAAGTACTTGGATATAGTAGTTGTTGACATAAGGAGGAAGGCTATATCTATAGTTGTGAAAAGAAGAAACAAAGGATTGTACGACTCATAAGAACATCAAAACTCTTGTTAGCATGGTGTCTCTTTCTCCTTGTAGTTCTTCCCCGATGGTGGTGGCGTTTGTCAGCATAGGCTTGTCACAAGGCACTTGCTTCGCTGACCTTTCTTGCTTCGATCTCTAGTCCGTCGTGGTTCAGACTCCCCTTATGTGTTGCGGTGGTGGGGACTGACTTGTATTCCTCAAATTAGGGATTTTGGTAGCGAGACACAGAACCACATTTGGGTGGCCTGGGTTTCAGTCGCGTGCGTTGGGGCTTGGTCTGCTCGTGTCGCCCAGCCTCTTCTTTTCTTCTCTTGCTTCTGCATTCTCTACAGGCTTTGTTCAGCGTTGGGTTTTCTCTGGTGACTCTCCGGCCTCGATATAGAACGTACCCCTAATCTGCAATCCTTGACAACAGAGGAGGATGAAGGTTTGTCTTTCAATATTGCCTTGGAGGACCCGACTTAGACTTATGCATGGTGTTTGGTAGGTATGTTTCTCACCTATAATGCCATCAATTTCAACTCTATGAAGTCCGTTTTAGCGGATCTATGGCATCCTTTGGGCGGATTCACAATCACAGACATAGGGGCCAAGCGGTTTTTATTCCAATTTTATAATAGGATGGATTTTGATAGAGCTGTGGAGGGTACTCCTTGGTCGTTCAATCACCATCTCTTGGTTTGGAGCACGGTTGAGAATGGGCAGGATCCACTACACGTTCCTTTGCTTTTTGTTAATGTCTGGGTGCATGTAAAAGGGCTAAGATCGGGGTTTTTCTGTGAGGAAGTCGCCAAATCTCTCGACAATTTCATTGGTTCTTATGTAACCTATGATCTGAAATATACTTCCCAACCTCATGAGACGATTATGCGTATTCGGACCCAGTTAGATGTTCGACAGCCATTGCGTAGGAAAAAGAAGTTGGTTGATGCAAAGGGAGAAGCTTTCTATGCTTAGTTTAGTTATGACAGGATACATGTCTTCTGCTACCTTTGTGGATTGATTTGACATACTGATTCTTACTACGAGCAGAGACTCTATAAGAAGCCGGAAGAGCTTCGCTTCGAATGGGATGATAGTCTCCGGGTTTCTAATAGGCGAGTCTCACGATCCGGCAGCCAGTGGTTGAGAGAAGAAGGCACCTCGGGTCCTGCACAGTTGTTTTTGGGTCGCATAAATGTTGTGCCTGCTACCGATGCTGTGACGTTGCCCTCACACCTCTTTTGCCATTCCTTATTTGGAGGCCACTTAACTTCTGATCAGGAGAGGGTTGATGAGGAACTTATGGAGACCGATGCTATGGGTCGGATGAGCATGGGTGACTTGGGTGAGGATGTGGAGGTGGGACACCTTGAAGAGGCTAAAAAATGGCCTAGAAATGATACCATGACCTTTCCTTCCGTCGTTTCTACTCACAAGGATTCGACAGGAGGTTCTAGCGTTGGAGGCTCTTCTTCGACGTCCACGACAGCGGCTGATCTTGCGATGCGAGATAGCCGACAGCCATAATTTTCATCAGCTGGAACTGCCGAGGAATTGGAAATCCTCTGACAGTTAATGCCCTAAAAGATTTATCTTTTAGTTACAAGCCACAAGTTATTTTTTTGATTGAGACTCGCATGCATGTCCAAAGATTGGAGGAGGTGAAGTTATTGATCGGGTTTGAGAATTGTTTTTGTGTAGACAGAGTGGGTATAGGAGTTAGTTTATGCATCTTCTGGCGGTCCTCTATTGCTCTTACTGTGTCCGCTTATTCCCCTAATTTTATTGATTGTTGCATTGCGGCTGAGACTGGTAACTGGAGGTTTTTTGGATTTTATGGGTAACCGAAAGCTAGTCAGAGACGGTCATCCTGGAATCTTTTGCGTGCTTTAGCTGCTAGAAACTCATTGCCATGGTTATGTGTAGGAGACTTTAATGATATCACTACAGATGTGGAAAAACAAGGCGGCCCACCAAAACCGAATTTTCTGTTGACCAGTTTTAAAACAGCTCTAAACGATGCCGGGTTAGTTGACTTAGACTCCGTTGGATATTTTTTCACGTTTGAAGGCACAAATCCTAATAGGGATACAATCAAGGAAATTGGACCGGGCCATGTCCAATAGTGCCTGGGCTTCCTTATTTCCCAACGCACTTGCTTTCTCTCAAGTTACACCTGTTTCTGATCATCTTGCTATGGTGGTCGATTTGGCTCATACCGATCCTGCTCCCATTATCCGCCCTTTCCAAATCGATAACTCCTGGCTACTAGAGGAAGAGTTGGATCGGGTGGTTCTGGCGGGATGGAATTTGACTATCCGTACCGATTTTATGGGCAGACGTGATTCTCTTATAGCTGATGTTCGCAGATTGGGAAGAGCTCGCAACAAAGAGCTCTGGAAGAGGAGGAACATTTTAGTTCGGCAGCTCGAACTTGATAGAGATCTATATGGGGGTACTGGTTCGACAAAATTGAAGGAGGAGTGGAACAAAATCTTGCTGACTGAGGAACTTCGAAAGAAGCAACAAGCCAAGCTTTTTTGGTTCAAATATGGTGATAAGAATTCGAAATTCTTTCATAAACAGATCAACGGTCGGCGCATTGTTAACAAAATCCAGCAGCTTAAGAAACCGGATGGTTCTGTTACTTCTAGTCACGGTGAGATGGAGGAGCTGGTTAAAGACTATTTTGTGGATTTGTTTCGGGCGGATGTGTCCCCCGCCAGTAGTAGTTTGCTCAGTTTAGTACCACGGACAGTTACCGCTAGTGATGCAGCTGGGTTGTTAGCACCCTTTCGCAAGGAGGAATTTAGAGTGGCTTTATTCAGTATGCATCCGGACAAGGCTCCAGGTCCTGATGGCTTAAACCCTGCTTTCCTTCAGAAATATTGGCATATCCTCGGTGATGCTATCTTTGCCAGTGCTGTGGATTGGCTACAGAGAGGTACCTTTCCTTCTGATCTTACTTTGATGAATATTGTGCTGATTCCTAAAATTACTGCCCCTGAATCTGTCAAAGATTTTAGACCTATTGCATTGTGTAATGTTATCTATAAGATTATCTCTAGGGTCTTAGCGAACCGCTTGAAGAAGCTTTTTCCCCATATTATTTATGTGAACCAGTCCGCTTTTGTGCCTAACAGACTGATTACGGACAATGTTTGTGTGGCTTTTGAGACACTACATAATTTAAAGAATTGGAGACAAGGGCCGTTGGTTTATTGTGCTTTAAAACTCGATATCAGTAAGGCATATGATCGGGTCAATTGGGCTTATTTGTCTGATATGATGCATGTGATGGGTTTTCCGGCGGAATGGATTCACTGGATGTCTATGTGTTATTCAAATCTTCGTTATACAGTGAATTTGAATGGTAGTCTGGTTGGTCCTATTATCCCTGCACGGGGCCTTCGCCAAGGCGATCCTATTTCACCCTACTTATTTCTTATCTGTGCTGAAGGTCTTTCTACGTTGTTCCATCATGCTGAAACTCAAGGTTTGCTTACTGGTTGTAGAGTGGGGCGGGGTTGCCCACCAGTTTCGCATTTACTGTTTGCAGATGACTCTCTTTTCTTTTTTGAGGCTACTGGTGCTGCAGCGGCAGTGGTCAAGTCTATTCTTTGTGATTATGAAGCTTCCTCTGGTTAGTCTGTACACTTCCAAAAGTCTGGTATTATGTTTAGCCCTTGTGTGTCGCAGCATTCTAGGTTGAGCATTTCACACACCTTGGGGGTGAGTAATCCTCTTGGGAATAGCTCTTATCTTGGCCTTCC
>JAOTBA010000006.1:29433664-29446630 GCA_025629845.1 Erythroxylum squamatum | reverse complement strand
GACATTGGAATTGAAAAGACATTTCTTTTCATTTATACTTCTTCATTATCTTGCATTTCAAACTATTTTCCAACATTTATCATGTTAAATGATGACGTATTCTTTATAAGTGTAATTTACTTGTTCTTTTAAATTAGTAGGTATTTAATGATTATTTGGAAATTATTTTATGAAACATACTAGCATTATTGTTAAATGATTTCACAAATATTTGTCATGTGAATATCGTGTAATCAACTATAACATTTCTACCAAAAATATTTTCCATTCGTAACTTTTCTATTTATGGAAGTTTTTCAACCACAATCTTAATCATAACGTTATATATTGGCATGGAAGGGGACAATCCATTGACATGCAATTATGCGTCTAGAACTTTTATTTCTACTCTCATTGTTTGAGCACTATTAAAGAAAAAGGTTGTATAACTATTATTTTATTGTCTTTCATAATTATTAAAATTAAAAATATTTTTATACATTTAAATGTTTATGAATATAGCATTTTAGACAATATTAAACTTGATAATTATAAATATCGAGATCACTAAAGTTGAGTTCTCAAATTAACTTAGTATGAGTTTATTTTAAGAAATCTAAATATCAACGAGTCTTTTATTAGCGTAAATGAAAAACTCAAAGGTCGAAGTTTGCAAAATTTCTATTCTGTCACGATTACATCTAACTGAAATTTATAATTAATTCTAAAAAAACAGGTGGGCAAGAGACTGCGATTTTCCAAAATATGATCACAAGAAGAAAAATTAAGTGCATTGCAAATAAATCAAACACAAAAAACACTTGAAATTTGTTAATGTAGTTCGATACACACGACCTATGTTTACAGGGCTCTCACCCAGATTAATCAACTTTCACTGTATTACAATAGGCTTACATAAGGTTGTTATGGAGCCGTCACCCCTCATTCCTTGACGCTATCCACTCGTACTTACCCCTTGGAAGTATCTCACACCCAATAGCATGACCAACTCATGATAATCTCAACAGAGAATTTTTAAACAACGAATGAAATAAAGAAAAAAATCTCAAGTGATTAAATCAAGAATAAAAGAAACAAAACAAAAGCATTTGAGTTCAAGAACACTCCCCTATGTGTGTAGTAGTATTAAAACATAATCATTGAGAGTCTTCAACAAAAGTTTGCTATGGAAATTTGAAATTGATCTTTGAAAGACACCCTTACATAGTAGCCAAGAGCAATAATCTATGTCACACAATAGATTACTTATTGATGTAGGATTCCTTCTTTCTAAAAGTATCTTAACTTCCAAAATTCTACATATTCCAAGATAGTAGAATTCTATAGCAAATCAAATTCCTTATTACAAAGATATCCCAAATAAATTAAAATACAAATAACGCTAAAAATATAATATTTTATCAATCTCCCAATATCTTACAACATTAACTTTCGCTTTGTCTTCTGAGGTTAATTGAGAATATGGTGTTCACCACTACATTTAGGCACAAGCGAAGTTCATAGAGGATCAGAGGAAGCTAAACAATAGGAGTTGAAAGACAGTTGCTGAAATTCTTCTAGTGAGGTTTAACAAGGTTGAGGAGTATCATTAGTAGAGAAGTGAAGGAGTCTGTTGAGAGGTTGCAATGATCTAATTTCATGTTATGGTTGATGTAGTTTATTACATATTGCATGTTACATTTCAAATATTTCATCAAGGTTATTGCTTGGTTCATTAGATTATGAATTGTCTCTACAAGTTATTAGCTTGTTAGAAAATTCACATTGTACTTTGTTGGTAAGTGTAGCCATTTGGAATTCGTTGTTAGTAGATGCTGATCTGGTAATAATTTCATTGTAGGGTTGATATTACAAACATATGATAGAATGTATAAGATATATATTTTTATATTAATTTCTTATGTTTTGATTGATAAAATACTTATACTTATGGATTATAATTATATATTTTGTATTTTTTGAAGTAGATTGGAGATTTGGATCAAAATGTGCTTAAAAGTAGAGATTTAGCAAAAAAAGGAATAAGGATGTAAAGATTGGAAAATAATGAAATTCTATAAAAAAATCTAAAAGTATCCAACAAATTAACTTGATTAAATGGATGAGGCCCTTTTAGAATTGGCTTCAATTATTTTTGTCCTTGTTTTGCTCTTTTCAAGAGTTTGATTAGCAAGATTTGTTTTGATAAGATAATCTTAATGGAGGTGAGATTATTTATATTTAATTTTGATCTTATCTTTTATCTCTTTTTAAAGGAAAATTAGAGAGATTTTTGACATTATATAGGGGATAGATATGCAAAAGAGTCACCTTATCTCCTCTCTGCTTAGTTCATTTTTATTTTTCTTTCAAGTTGTCTTTTAGAGCTATGTGCAACTCAACTCTATTTTTCTAGCCAAAGATTAATTGAAGTTTGATTCTTTAACAAATATAAGTTCTAATTGTTTTTCTTTACTTTTTTGTTTTTTGTTTTTTAATATTTCTATATATTTTGATATTACTAATATTATATCAACATAATATATTATTAATTAAAGTGATTAAAATTGTAATTTTTTTATTATTTTAATGCTTAATGGTAAAATAACAAAGCTCAATATATGATATAGCTCATGTTATGTGGATATATAATCTAGTCCAAATAAATTGAACTTGTGTTTATTAGCTAGAATTGGTGGTCTCTCTAATTTTTAATGTTGTCAATAGATTAAATCCTAAAAGCTTTTTTAGGTTTACTTTTTGATAAAGGAATTAATCAAAGAGCATTTTTTGGTTAACAAAAAAGAATGGAGAGATATATTATTAGAGCTTGTTAATAATCGTAACCATTTTATTAAGAAACAGAAGGGTTTATCTTTGTATCGATGATCAGTTCAAAGAATCAAAACCGAAATTATATCTTGGGCTAGATGTTCAATGTTATTTGATTTTATTAAATTGCATTCTCAATTTATTTTATGTCTTTTCTTTTAATCTATTTCAATTTTCATCTAAAGTCCCCCTTTCTCAACTTTATTTTGTTAACTTGGCAAAGGATAAGCTTTATTAGTCCATTTTATTCGACCCTGCTCATTACTATACACAATTCATTTGTTATTAGAAATACGGAATAAAGTGAAATGATTTTAAGATCCTTCATGAATATTGGGAAAAATTCAATTGATTTTATACAAGCTGCCCTTGATATAGAATTTTTATATAACTCCTCATTTAACATTTTAATGAAAGATTCTTATTAATGAAAAGAAGGATGATGGATGCAACTAGTGGAAGTGTCATAATGAATAAAACTCCTCAAGCTACTAGAGATTTAATATCTACTATAGTTGTAGAGTCTTAACACTTTGGCTTTAAACAAGACTCGTATTCAAGACGAGTGAATGAGGTAAATGTGTTTTATATTGAACAAAAAATTTCTAATTTAACCTTTGTTTTTCAATAGATGGCTATGAGAAAGGTGTAATAAGTCAACAATTGTGGGATTTATGTTGCTCCTAACTACCCAACTAATATGTGCCCAACACTTTAAAATGATGCCCAAGAGCATGCCAATGCGATTAGATGCTTTTCGGGTCCACCAAATAGGAAATATGATCCTTATTCCAAAACTTGTAATCAAAAATTAAGCGATCACCCCAACTTTAATTATGGATCAAGGTTACCAAAATTTTAAAATTTATCAACTAGTCCACCATAATAACCTACCTCAAAGCCAAGTATGCCTCTTGAAGATATAGTTAGAGCACTTTTTACTAAGTCTCAATAATTTCAACAGGAGACAAAATCAAGCATCCAAGATTTGGAAAATTAAATTATTCAACTAGTAGCATTGATTAGTAGATTGGAGAAACAAGTTGCTCTCACGACACATTGACAATTCGAAACAAAATGCAAGTGCAATTAACTTGCAAAGTGGAAAAGAGTTGAAGGAAAGAGGTCCAAAAATAACTCATAGTCATGCTTTAGAGGAGGAGACAAAAAAACAAGTGCTAACTCCACAACAACAATCCAGTCATTCCAAGGTGGTCAATGATGAACAACCAAGGGAATTAGTGACTAAATGTCACTTCCTAGAAAGATTTACCACATGAAAAAAAGAGGAGGAGGAAAATAAAATTCATGATACCTTTCACAAGGTTGAGATAAACATTCCTTTACTCGTTGCAATAAAATAAGTACCTCGCTATGCAAAATTTCTCAAAGAATTATGCATTAATAAAGGAAACTACCCCTTTAATGCAAAGACTCAGGTGCATTTACTACCCTATGTATGATTGGCAATGTTAGAATTAAGAAAGCTATGCATGCTTTGGGTGCTTTAATTAATGTCATGACATTTTCTACTTATGAATCTTTAAATGTTAATCCATTGAAAAAGATAGATTTGGTTACTCAACTTACTGATAAATTTGTTGTATATCCTATGAAAGTCTTAGAGGATGTTTTACTGTAAGTAATGAATTGATTTTTCCTACTAACTTTATGTACTTGATATGAAAGAAGATAATTCTCCTAACTCTACATTTGTTTTACTACAGAGGTTGTTCCTCAAGACATCTAGAATGAAGATTGATCCGTATGTACTTACTATAGAATTCAATGGAGAAATCTTCAAATTTAATATTTATGATACCATAAGATACCTTAGTGATATGTCATATGTCTCTATTATAGATATTATTGATCGTGTAGTGTAGGAAGTATTTGTGTTGGATGATAAGCACAATCTAAAGGTCACACTTGGCAATAACCTTGCACTAAAAAACATTACAAAATTTGAAGAACCTGTCATGTAATTCATAAATTATAAAATATGAATAACCATAATGTGTAGTTAAAAACATTAAAGAAAGACAATGACTTAGAGGCAACCCAATACGGAAACTTTTTAGCAATTTTTATTTATATTTTGATTTTTAGTATTTTTCACAGCTTACAATACTTTAGTCTTTATAAGAGAAGAGAACTTCCTTAATAGAGCATGGACACACTTCATAGATTCAATATTAAAAGCAAGGAACAAAGCATTTAAAAGCAGTCCCTGAATAAGGCATACTCGTAACTTTTTTTCGTACTTTACATGAATAAAGGGCAAAACATTTAGAAGTAATCCCCAAATGAGATGTGCCTATAGGACAAAACATCAAGATATACTCTTTCAATAAGGCATGCCTATGTCTTACAATAAGACTACTTTTGATTCTAGAGCACATAAATTATAGTCTTTCCTAAAAATACTCAAATCTTTCAAAGAAAAATTCCCCTTACTCTTATACTTTTATTTTTATTAAAATTGATGAGTATTGATTTTAATACATTGAGGATAATGTATGAAATAAGTCTGGGGAAGGATAGTTTAGTGTTTAGCCTCATTTGATGATTTTGCTTTTGCTTTATGATTTTTTCTAAATTTTTGCAAAAAGAAAATTTTGTCAAACTTGTCTTAGTTCCTGTTTATTAACTTGTCTCTGTTGAGTTCTCATTTGTTTTGAAATTTTTATTTAAATGACGTCAGTTGTCATGAATCATTGATTTAGATTGAAATGCAATAGAGAGATTATCATGAATGGTTGAGTTTTCACCTATTATGCATTGAGTAATTATTTTTGATGATTGATTTAAATGAAAGGAGTAAAAGGATCTAACACATATTAATTTTTATTGTGAGTTTTTAAGCCGATGGACATTTATTATTTTGTGATCAATTGTTTAAATTGAGCGATTATCACATACTTTGACTTTTTTAAAACTTGTTTTGTTATGTATGTTAAGACCACATTGTAAGATTAGATATATTAAAAAGATAAGGGCGTTTGAATTAACCATTTTGAAATCTTAAAAAGCCACCTAGATTATATCTTTCTTAGTTAACCAATTTGAACATTAGCCTTCTTTTTCTTGCAAATGAACCATAATATAAGCCACATTTATCTCTTTTTTTTTATTTTCCTTAATCTTGGACCCTTCGTTGAAGGACTATACGAGCCTATTTGTATGAGATTTAAAAGATCATTAAGAAAATTGTGTTGAAGTGATTTAAGTTGCATATTCTTGGTTCCATCTCGATGTATGTGTGTGTAAGTTAAAAAATAAAAATAAAATGAAAATGAAAAGAGAAATAAAGAGGAAGGGATGAGAAAAATCTTGTACGATCATAGTTAAGTGGCTTGAATTAAGAGACTTATGGAACTTTTTTAGTTGAAACTTATGTGAATGAGTTTGGATATTTCCTTAAAATTGGTAAACCTAAAAGTTTCCTTTTTTTTTGTCAAACCTTGTTTAAGCCTTATTGTAACAATTTCAAAGATCCTTGAATTTTTGTATTTATTTCAATATACAGTAGCAACGATGTGATGTATAAGCAAGTATGTGCTAAGAGTTTTACTATGTTAACATGAGAGATTATTAATACTCTAAAAATTGAGTTTATAGAGTAAAACCAATGAGAGGGTATTGATTCATGTTGCGTTTGGTTTCAAAAAATTGTTAGGATGATTGCTTACTTGTGTAGTTTGTGAGAACTTATATTATAAATTGCTTATTCCTATTGTGTTATGGTTTAGATTAATGAGACGTGGTGACTAAGGCTTTGAAGGTATGAGTCAAGAAGTGATAAAGAAGTATACGAAGGGGGGTTGGTGAATTTGAACTAATGTATGCTTGATGGCAAGTACTCTCTAAGTGAGGAGGAATTTGATAGCATGCATAATATACACATATTTATATTATTTCTCTATGTTTTTATTGATAAAATGCTTGTAATTATGTATTATAATTATATAATTTGTGTTTTGTGTAGTGGATTAAAGATTTAGATTAAAATGTGCTTGAAAGTGGATACTTTGCAAAGAAGGACCAAAGATGTAAAGTTTAAAAAAGAATGAAAGTTTGTGAAAAAATTATCAAAGTGGTCTATGCCCACGCCTTAGTCTATGTGACTACTAGAAAAAATTTCAGAGCATAAGATGTGCCTATACCTTCTTCAATATGACATCTCAACAAACAAACATAATTGAAAGGATAAGACCATATATTCTAGAGTTAGTTGGTCTAGTTAGTTTTTCCTTTGTTTTGCTTTATTTAGGAGTTTGATTAGGTAGAATTTGTATTTGATAGGATAATTCTAATGGAAGTGGGATATTTTATATTTATGTTTGTTCTTCTTTTTATCCCTTATTTTTAAGAAGATTAGATAGTATTTTGACGTTATGCAGAGGATAGAGGTCTAAGAGCAACCATTTTATCTCCTCTCTTCTTAGTTTATTTTTATTTTCTACATTCTTTATTTTTTAAAAGTTGTCTTTAAAAATCATGCATAATTCTCTTTTTCTATCCAAAAATTAATTGAAGTTCTAATTGTTTTTCTTTACTCTTTCGTTCTTTAGTATTTATATATTTTCTGAGAATATTAATATTATTGTTTTGTTTGATTGACACAAAAATAGTCTATCATTCAATTATCAAAATAATATATTGATAATTGGAATGATTAAATTCATAATTATTTGATTGTTATAATGCTTACAAGTAAACTAACAAAATTTAACATATGATATTTGACTTATGTTATATAGATATATATTCTAGTCTAAAAAAAACTGAACTTTTATGTTTATTGGCTGAGAACTTGATGGTCTCTCTAGTTTTTAATGTTGTCAATAAATTAAATGCTACGAACTTATATTGTTTAAGGGTTTTCTGTTGATAAAGGAACTAATTAAAGAAGTTTTTTGGTTAATGAGGAATTAAAGAGAAATAGGTTATTAGAGATTGTAAACAACAATAACCAGTTTATTTATTCAAAAAAAAAAAACAATAACCAGTTTATTAAGAAACAGATGAAGTTATCTTTGCATCACTGATTAAAATACCAAAACTGAATTTATATCTTAAATAGATGTTGACTGATATTTGATTTTACTAAATTATATTCTTAGATTTGTTTTTTGTTTTTACTTTTCATCAATTTCATTTTTTTTTTCTTAAAACTCTCCTTTTTTATTTTGTTTTATTAATTTGATAAAGGAAATAAGTATTGCTCGAATTTGTGGATTCGATTTTGTTCATTTCTATAAACAATTATTTTTTATTAGAATAGGATTATACTTGTTATATTTCATACACTCCAACATACAACAACCATCGAATTTTTTAATAGATTTATTAGTTTCTCCAAGAGGAAATTGCACAAGTTCCTTTGGTGAAGAGACCATTATGTATGCAACTGTATCAGCAATATGCTGAACAATGTAACAGGAACAGGAAAACAAAGTCAAAGCTGAAGCTGGTACTATATAATCTTTAATCAATTGATGATTGTGAGTTTAGTTAGAGTTCATCCTTAAGAGAAGAAGTAGGTCCTGTAGGATTGGATGAGGAAGTCTTGATGGGATATGAAGCTTCCATTGCTATACCACAGAGCCCTTCCTTGTCAGCGATGCCTCTCTGCATCCTTACGTAGCCCTTCTCTCCCCATTCAGGACCCCAGGAATTCTTAACAATCCAGTACTTAGTTCCATCAACTGTTGTTCCATAACCTACCACTGCTACTCCATGGTCCAGGTCTGTTCCACAACGTCCAGTGAAGACACCCTACGCACATATTCAACCAAACTTACACAAGTAAGAAGACATTCATAGTTAATTAAAAATTCAATTTCCAGTTTATTTTGGAACGAATGGATTATGATTTGCTTTATGTTGAACTTGGTTTATCAGTAGCAATGAACAATGCCAATTTGCGTAGATTTTCTAGTTATTACTGCAGCCTATTGGAGACTTCATACCTCTGAGTAGAACTGGAAATCTTCACCTCCAGCGTCTATAGCCACAGAAATTGGTTGGTTTGCTGCTGCTTTGAGTAATGCATTCTCATCATTAGCAGGCACATTCTCATGGCCGTCAATGGACACAGCTGGTGCATTCTCCTACGAAAAGATTGTAAATAGAGAAACGTTTACTAAAGAAGTGACCATTACATCGTTTAATCTATAAATCAAGTTAGTGACAGAAAATGATAGGAAAGTGGTAATTATTGTACCAACCTTTGAAACATCACAGGACCCATCTTCAGCTGCATAAGGGTACGCGGCCTCTGTTGTTAAACCACCCTTCTTTTTAATAAATTCAAATGCATAATCCATTAATCCTCCATTGCACCCTTGGTTTTCTGAGGTGTCACAGTCCACCAACTCTTGCTCCGACAAAGAAACCAACTTGTTTGTCTTAATATGATTAATACCCTCCACCGCTACCACAGTTGAAAATGCCCAGCAACTACCTGTATATACATATATATTCATTTACAACGCAAAAAAGATTAATTGAATTCCAAGCAACAATGGAAACATATATTTATCTTATTTGTCTTCTTTTTTTTTGAGAATTATCTTATTTGTTTTTTGATAAGGTAGGAAAGTGGTATAAATCGATCTTCTCCCTATATATAGATTTGATGTAAACTTGTGAGATAGACATTACCACATTGGCCTTGGTCCTTAATAGGAGTGACAGCACCTTTCTTCCTCCAATCAACTGTCGGTGGGACTCTGCCCACGTTCTGATACATGAAGCTGCCATTGCCCCTCGGAACTCCTCGGAACATCCTGTGATGTTTAACCTTGGAGCTTGCGTAGGTGTTCCTAAATTCGTGGTTAGTCATGTCTGCGAACTTGTTCAACTTCAATTTATAGGGCTTGTCCATCTTGTTGGTCTTGTGAACATGTTTGACGTTTTCCTTGAACACGTGGAATCGCTTGTGTTTCTCATCAAGACTCCTAGAGACAGTGTGGTGACTCCTCCACCTCTCATACAAATCCCATAGACCATCCTCAGACTCCAAATCCCTCTCATGGAGATCAAATCCTTTAGCTATTCCCATAACCAAACCCAGTGCGAGGAGAAACAGCAAAATATTGTTCATCGCCATATTTTTTAAGGCATCAAGGTGTTTAAGATGAGAAATAAGGAACCTTGAAAGCTATATATAGGGAAATCTGCTGAGAAAATACAATCACTAAACCTGGAAATAAGAAAATACAAAACAAGAATAATAAATGGAGAAGTTACAGGTTCCTTGTGGGTATCAACAATGTCACATAGATAGGATTTTCATTTTTATGGTGAAATCATCGACTTATATATCTGGCCAAGCAACACCTTATTATGGAAGTTTGTTTGGTTTATGTTCCTAGAGAAAGGAAAAAGGACTTATATATAAAAAAGGACTTGTATAACTCGCACTCTTTGATATCAGCAGTTAGGTGTCGAGGAGCTAAAAATAGAAAACTTGTGGGCAATGGAGATGATGGAGGATAAGCTTTACATGCAGAACACGCTATGATACCTTAAGATTTATGTGAAAGATAGCTAAAAACACGGAATTATGGGAATGGTTACGTCCATGGCGGCTTCGAGCTTGAGTTGGCACGTTAGAATTGCAAGTGGGAAATAAAGTACATGTAACGTATATTTGCAACCGCTTTTGGATTTAACTGAAACCCACCTTTGAACTCCAATTGGAGGAAAAAAGGATTGGAAGTGATAAGACGTTAAACATTGAAAAGCGAAGTTCTTGTGATTTTGGACCCACAAATTATGGAACTTTGAATAAATATGGACATGCGTTCGTTGCAAGTAGTTTTCTGACAAATTAACTGTTATAATATACTGCAGTTACCACGAAACCACGTTGTATTGAAGTTTCAGGTTCTTGAACTTAAAAAATGTTGGAGGAATTATGGATCTTAAATTCCATGTTTGAAGAAATATTATCGAAAGTTAAAGTTTTAATTTTTCTTAATATATCCCTTCTTAAGGTTGCTAACTTAGAATTATTGCTTTCCAAATTATAGTAATGTCAACTCCAAAAGGCCTGATACTAGATAGTCAAGTTACTTGCAAGAGTAGAATGGCGTGACGTACTGAGTAGGCACTTGTCACTTCCAGGTTTACACTTGTCACTTCCAGGTTTACATGAACAAGAGTAAAATACGAAGTGATTATCTATTTTCATACGATTCTCTTTTTGCTCTGGATTATAATAATTGAAGGGTTCTATAATAACATCATTTGGCAGTTTACATATGAGCATCAGGACAAGCAGGATCTGACATTTCATCGCCATGAAATAAGTTAGTGTATTGAACATTAATTGAAACATGTTATCATACTTCTATAAAAATCATTTTTTCCATGAATAGTAGAACCTTAAACCCTGTCAAGCTACAACTCTATTATCAGGAAACAGGTATTCAATACAGGCAGAAACTGAGACATACATGAAGATTAGCAGTGGCCGTTTGTCATATAATAGCTTGCATAGAAGTGGAAACCAAGGGAGCACATACTTTCTGAAGCATTCTTCTATTATTGCTTGAACTGGTTTGCTTGATTCCAATTATAGATTTCTTCTTGTTAAAGCTATAGAAGCCATTCTTACTAGACACCTCATGGACTGGGCAGGCAATTGACAACAAAAGCTGCTTGTTTGTCTGTTTATTTGTTTGTTCTCTCTTTTCCTTAGGCAAGGAAAAGGTTTAACTTGCAACAAGCAACAACTTGAATGGATAAATCAGTTGTGAGATAAACTTTATACACCATAAATTTGGGTAAATTAATTGCATAAAAATGTCCTGTTAGAATAGTATTTTTTAAACAGTCCAATGTAATTTTTAATTTACCTATAAAGATTCTTATATGATGAATAATAAAACAAGCTTCTTTTTTCACATTGTATAATCATGTAAAATTATTAGCTTAGTATTGTAATTCATAGTTTTTATAATTAATAGTCAATTCAATTCAGCAAAACAATTTAAAACAAAATTTCGATTAATTAAAAAAATTAACTAAGAAAAGGTTAAAATAACTATCAAATTATAAGGAAGTTGGATTTAAAGTGTGAAATTCATATGAGAGTTTTTCTAAAAATAAGAAACACTAAAATTAAAAAGTTGCTAGAAATAAATTTGAAATTTGGAATTTTGTAATAAATTTAAAGGAGCAACCAAATGATCAAATCTTAATTAATTAAAGTGATATAAGAAACATTTTAAAGTTGCATGTATTTAAATTCAAATAAAACTAACTTTAATTCATTTGGAATTATCTAAGGAGGGAAGTTGTAATAAAGATATAATATCAATTTTTTCTTTTACAAAAATTTTATTATGTCACGAAAAGTATTTTTCTCTCTGTATTCTAGCATTAAGTGACCTTAAGTTATTAGATTTAGAATTATCCACTAACCCTATAAATAGTTATGCAATATTTTATTTTAAGTAAGAGATGAAAAAATGATTACAATAATAATATTCCTTCATTGTTTGTGTGAATGTGAAAGTGAAAGTGTATGTGAGCTTATATTTTCTTCGCAAAGCAATCAAGGCCAATTATGACATTAAAATGAGCCTATATGTCCTTCCACTATCCACAATTTACCAAACTTAACTATGAGAATTGGATGACAAAAGAAGTATGTGATGTAGTCAATGAAGGAAATAGGAAGCCTCGAGATGAGGCAAGCTTTACCCGATTGGAAAAAGGAAGCTTTGGTGAAGGAAAAGGAAGAAAGATTGAAGTGCACTTACAGTCATCCATCAAGGTTTGAATGAATAAAAGTTCAAAAAGATAGCCAATTAAACCACATTAAAGAAGGCATGAGAAACTCTCCAAAATTTAATGATGAGAGTTGAAAATGTGAAGGTGTTACTTTAACTCTAAGGACTGAGATTGAGATACTCTTAATGAAGGATGTTGAGTTCATTTCAGAGTACTTCATATGAGTTTGAGTGATGAATCAAATATAAAAAAAACTTGATGAAACTATCTAAGATGTACATGTTAGTTTATGCCCTTGCAGCCAATTTATTTTGGTTGTAAATAATTTCGGTAAAATTAGCACACATTATGTTTCTTTCTTATGAAGAAAGTAATTGATCTCATTAATTAAAGTATAGAGATACT
>JAOTBA010000006.1:29393930-29419225 GCA_025629845.1 Erythroxylum squamatum | reverse complement strand
TATATAAGAGATTAAATAAATTTATTTAATTAAAAATAATTTATCTTTAAGTTTTATCTAAAATGTAATTATTATCAGCGATGAAGATATAACTACATTAACATTAACAACCAAACAGGTTTTAGTTTTTATTTGAAAGAAAAACAAAAACAAAAAATTAAAAATAGAAACTGAAAACTACAACAGAAAAATAGAAGTAGAACCAAACAACCCCTTAATTGTTAAGAATTGGGTTTTATTAATGAACATGTCACTAAAACTTTGCAAAATTTATGGTAGATAATCTTGACCACCAACTCTTCGTCAAGTTTTTCACTGCGATTTGTCCTTGAGAAGGACAAGTTGAATGGTTCAAACTTTCTAGACAGGTATAGAAACTTGAGAGTTGTTCTCAAGAAAGAAAAGGACTATGTCCTTGAAAAGCAAGTCCCCAAAAGGGTATCTCTTTCCACTGCTCCCCTTGCTGAAAGGAATGCTTATAAGAAGCATGAGGATGATGCTCTCAATGCTGGTTGTCTCATGTTGGCAACTATGAACCTAGACTTGCAAAAGCGTTTGGAGAACATGGAAGCCTATGAGATGATTACAAGCTTGAAAAATATGTTTCAGGAACAAGGACGAAATGAGAGATATCAAACTGTGAAGTCTCTCTTGGAGTGCAAGCTAGCAAAAGGGAGCCTAGTCAGCCCACATGTCATTAAGATGATAGGCCTTGTTGAAAACTTGGAAAGATTGGGATTTTCTATAAGCCAAGAGTTGGCTACTGACATCGTCCTTCAGTCTCTACCAGATGATTATAACATTTTTGTTATGAACTGTAATATGCATAATGTAAATAAATCTTTGACTGAGTTGCATGGGATGCTTAAGACAACTGAGCAGAACATTAAGAAGGACCCTTACCCTTAGGTCCTCATGGTCCAAAAGGGGAAAGGTTTTAAGAAACAAGGAAATAGTAAAGGCAAGGGTAAAGGCAAGGGCAAAGGTCTAATTAAGAATCGAAACAAGCCCAATCCTAATCCTAACCCAAAGACTAAGCTTGATCCTTCTAATGACGATCACTACCATTATTGTATTGAGCTGGGTCATTGAAAGAGAAACTGCAAGAAATATTTGGAAGATCTGAAGAAGAAGAAGAAGGGTAATGACACTTCTACTTCAAGTATTTATGTTATAGAAATAAATGTTGCTACTTCTAGTTCTACATCTTGGGTATTGGATACCGATTATGGTTCTCACATTTGTGTGAATGTGCAGGGACTGCAAAATAGTAGAACTTTGGCAAAGGGTGAAGTGAATTTGTGTTAGGCAATAGAACAAGAATTACTGCTTTATCTGTAGGGACATTTCATTTATCTTTACCTTCAGGCATGGTTTTAGAACTCAATAATGGCTACCATGTATTTGCTACAAGCAAGAATATTATCTCTATTTCATTTTTGGACACAAAAGGTTTTTGTTTTACGATTATAAAAAATTGTTGTTCATTTTCTCATAATGACATATTTTATGGTAGCGCCCAATTAGAGAATGGGCTTTATGTTCTAAATTAGAAAGGCTTGTTTATAACATAAATACTAAGAGTTTCAAATCCAATGATTCAAATCCCACCTACCTTTGGCATTATCGTTTGGGACATATAATCGAGAAGCGCATATATAAGCTCCATAATGATGGACTTTTAAACTCTTTTGATTTTGAATCATATGAGACATATGAATCTAGTTTATTGGGAAAAATGAATAAAGCGCCTTTTACTGGACCTAGTCAGAGAGCTAGTGATTTATTAGCACTCATACATACTGATGTATGTGGACCATTAAATTCTATTGCTAGAGGAGGTTTTCATTACTTCATTACATTTACTAATGACCTCGGTAGATATGGTTATATTTATTTGATGAAACATAAGTCTGAATCCTTTGAAAAGTTTAAAGAATTTCAAAATAAAGTACAAAACCAAATTGGCAAAACAATAAAAGCCCTTCAATTAGATTGAGGTGTTGAATATTTGAGTAGAGAGTTCGATGATCATCTCAAATAGTGTGGAATAGTTTCACAACTTACTCCGCCTGCAACACCACAATGGAATGGTGTGTCTGAAAGGAGGAATAAAACATTATTGGATATGGTTTGATCTATGATGAGTCATGCAAATCTTCCATTGTCCTTTTTGGGATATGCTCTTAAAATGCAACAGTTGCATTTACATAAAATAGAAGTCCATCGAAGGCAGTGGAAAAGACATCATATAAGATGTAAACAAGAAAGGTTCCTAGTTTGTCTTTTATAAAGATTTGTCCTTTCTAAAAAGTTAACATCTGAAAAACTTGGAACTAAATCCGATAAATGCTTTTTCATAGGGTATCTTAAGGAAACTAATGATACTCCTTTTACAATCCCACTTAGAACAAAGTGTTTGTCACTCGAAATGGTGTCTTTCTAGAGAGAGAAATTCTTTCTAAAGGAACTAGTGGGAATGAAGTACATCTTAAAGAAATTCAAAAGTCACAGGAGAATACTCCAACACAAAAGGGGCCTTGTTTTGATCTACAAAATATTATAGAAACTATACCTCTGACACCAGCCCCATGTAGGTCTGAAAGGTTCTATCACGAACCCATAAGATATGGTTTCATGGTGACCGAACATCATCATCTATTACTGATAGAGGACGATGAACCTACATCCTATAATGAAGCAATGATGGGCCCTGACTCCGATAAATGGCTTCAGGCCATAGAATGCAAAATGGAATCCATATACCAAAACAAAGTACGGGTTTTGGTTGACCCACCTAATGGTGTAGAAACCATTGAGTGTAAGTGGGTTTTCAAGAAGAATGTTGACAAGGATGGCAATGTACAGGTGTACAAAGAGCAATTGGTGACTAAAGGTTTCAAGCAAATTCATGGTATTGACTATGATAAGACCTATTCTGCAGTTATGATGTTTAAATCCACATCCTACTAGCAATTGCTGCATTCTATGATTATGAGATTTAGAAAATGGATGTGAAAACAACTTTCCTTAATGAAAATCTAGAAGAGGATGTGTACATGACACAACCTGAAGTTTTCACATCTCCTATAAATGCTGGGAAAGTATGCAAGCTTCAACAATCCATTTATGAATTAAAGCATGCTTCTCAGAGTTGGAATCTTCATTTTAATGAGGCAGTCAAAGAGTTTGGTTTCCTAAAAAATGAAGAAGAACCTTGTGTTTATAAGAAGACTATTGGAAGCATAATTGTTTTCTTAGTCTTGTATGTAGATGACATACTACTCATTGGAAATGACATTCCTATGCTTCAATCTATGAAAGCTTGGTTAGGAAGTTGTTTTTCAATGAAATACTTAGGCGAGGCAACATACATCTTGGTTATTAGGATCTATAGAGATAGATCGAGAAGGCTTATTAGACTACGTCAAAGCACTTATCTCAACAAGGTTTTGCATAGATTAAATATGCAAGAATCTAAGAAAGACTTCTTACCTATGTCACATGGCATAATTTTGAATAAGGCTTAGTGCCCTTTGACACCAGATGAGCGAAACTGCATGAGTAAGATCCCATATGCATCTGCTATAGGATCCATCATGTATGTCATGTTGTGTACTCATGCGGATGTTGCATATACTTTGAGCATGACAAGTAGATATCAGTCAAATCTAGGTGAAAGTTACTGGATAGTTGTTAAGAATATTATTAAGTACTTAAGAAGTACTAAGGATATGTTCTTGATCTATGGAGGTGAGAAAGAGCTCATTGTAAATGGTTACATTGATGCCAACTTCAAATCAGATAAAGATGACTTCTAATCACGGTCAGGATTTGTATTCTGCCTGAATGGTGTAGCAGTGTGTTGGAAGAGTTCCAAGCAGGATACAGTTGCTGATTTAACAGCAGAAGCTGAGTACATTGCTGCTTCAAAAATAGCAAAGGAGGCTGTTTGGGTTAGAAAGTTCATTATTAAACTTAGTGTGGTTCCTAACATTGTGAATCCAGTGGATCTTTATTGTGATAATAATGGAGCCATTGCTCAAACTAAGGAACTAAAATCTCATCAGAAGACCAAACACATACTTAGGCGTTTTCACCTTATTCAACACATTGTTCAAAGAGGTGATGTGAAGGTGTGCAAAGAGTCAATAGATCTTAATATAGCTGATCCGTTGACTAAACATCTCCTGCAGGCTAAGTATGATTGTCATATTAGAGCATTAGGTATTAGACATTTAGATATGTGATTATATAAGATTGTAATTTTGTGACATATTTTTGGATAATCCATTAGTAATGATTAGTTATTATTTGTTGTGTTCATTTTTTAATGGAGTTATAAAAAAAATTTGAATTATGATCCCATGAATAATGGGTATCCCACAATAGGCCATCAAGTGCGTGACTTGGTCGTGAGACCCTATTGTAATATGGATACGTTGATTCTAAAAGGTCCCTAGTTAATGTCATTAATGTAAAGGATAATAACGACTGTCGAGAGTGGTGTGTTGATTAACAGATGACCATGTTTCACGAGTCATTAATATGGAGATATTATGTTAATCACATAGATACATATTGGAGAACATGCAATTCTATCGACCTACTATGAGAACACTTCAAGGATTGTTATATAAGTGTCATAAGTTGTTCTCATCACAAATGTTGAATATAGTCCTTTGATTTGAGTTTGTCACGGTTTCCTACATGTGGATTAGTTTGTTTTGACATTGTCAAATGTTAGCTGTAAAAGGTGATTATAAAAACAATCCTCAAGCATGCTATGAATCATATGGAGAAATGTGGATGAACAAGATGGAATTTGTCTATTATATATAATAGGAGAAAAATATCTCTAGTCTCCTCGATGAGTTGAGAATGAAAAGTTGCATGGTCGTGCACAAACAAGGTAAATGTCAGTCGTTTGTTTCATATTCTAACTCAGAAATTGAGAAACATGATTGATCCTAATAAGGATGACACTATTTCATGCCTTATGCTCAATCGAGATATAATGAGACAAATGGACTACTTGAGGATAATTGGTTCTTGTGCAAGTAGGAGATTGTTGGTGTATGCCCCGCGAACCAATTGTAGAATATACTCTAATTGAACAGTTGTGATTTTGGTAGTGTCGTATTCTGACTTTATTTAATATTGGGTAGTTATTATTTCTTGCTAGAGACTACTTATAACTTATGGACCTAAAAGAAGTTTAGGTCTCTTGCTAATACTAAATAAGCCTCCAGGGCACACCAAGCAAACTGAACATTCATTGGGCCTTAATCGGATTTGGGCTTTGGGATTTAGGGTTTTACTATATATATGGATATATAGTATGACTTGAAGATTGAAGAATCTCTTATACTCAAAAACCTTAAAGGAGACACCCTCTACTAGAAATAGAGAGAGAGAGGTCTCAGAAAATGGTGCTAGCACATTAAAAAGGGTTGTTCAATCTCGCGAAAGTGTGGATACCAGTAGAGGTGAGGCACTTGACGTGCTCTTCCCGACACTACCGGTTTCTTTGCATATTTTTGTTACAAAAAGGTATAACCTGATCTGGATTTGGTTTTGATATTTACATGAGTCTTAGTGTTTCGAATTCTTAAAGGTGATAGCTGTTATTACTGTTGACAGTCTGAAAATCTCATCAGTTTGTTATTAGGTATCAAATCATTGTTTCATGTTCCTATTTTATTGTATTTTTTTTTTGCTTTTTGCAACTATTTAAAGCCTTGTACTACATGATTTACCATGTGCAGAAAATAACAAGTAAAAACAGTCTTGTCTCTTTATATTTTATTGCTTCTTTCACTAACATTTATGCTATCAGAGTGGGAGCATTTTTTTTGGGGGAACAAGAGGTCTATTAAGAACTATGCATAAAGAACAGGTGCACTATCAGGAATGTCAGCCATTTACGCAAGTCAAATAAACATGAAGGAAAGTGTACCTAAAAGTAAAGGGCTGACAAAAAAAAAGTAAGTTATGGCAAGCAATGAAACCAACTTAGCAGTACATCCCTTAATTCCAAATTTTAAAAGTGAAAAAATTACCTATAAATTCTCAAGATGAAGATGTTGTTCAAGTCTAAAGAATTATAGGACTTGGCAGAGAATGATTATGAGGAACTAAATCCAACACCTGTAGAACCTGATTAACGGGTGGAAGAAAATTGTAAAAGGATGCAAAGGCTTTCCTACTCATTCAGTCAGCATTGTAGGATGATATATTTTCCCAAATTTTAGTAGTTACCACTTCTAAACAAGCATGGTAGAATTTGAAGCAACAATATTTGGGTTATAAGAAGATAATTACTATGAAATTACAAAGTCTTTATCGTGATTTTGAGACTTTAATTATGAAAGAAAAAGAACTATGCAATAATTCTTTTCTGAAGTATCTAGGATTATTAATAAAATGAAGTCATATGGTGAAATTGTAAGTAACAAAACTATTGTGAATAAGGTGTTAAAGGAGTTTAATCTTAAAATTTGCTCATGTTGTTGCTGTAATTGAAGAGACTAAGGACCTGTGTACTTACACTTTTGATGAAAAGATAGAGTTCTTTGTTAGCTTATGAAGTTAGACTTGGCAGGTTCCATAAAACTTGAGCGAAAAAGGCTTAATCTAATGCAGATATTGCGGCAAATTGGGATACAAAGAAATTAATTGTTATACCAAATAGAGAGAAGAACAAAAGAAGACAAATTTATAGAGAAGGTTGAAGAAGAGAGAGCAAGCTATTAATGGCCCACTCATGGATTCAAATGATGTCAACAGTAAAGATGTATGGTTTTTAGGAACTAAATCATTGTTTAAAGGCTTGATGAATCACATAAAAGTGAGGTCCGACTTGGGGATGACAAGCAAATGAAAGGTAAAGGGAAAGGTACAATTTTCATCAAAACTATACAAGGTGATGTTAAACTTCTTTATAATGTGCAATTTGTCCCTAGTTTAGCTTACAACTTATTGAGTATTGGATAGTTAATGACTAATGGATATTTAGTTTTGTTTAATGGTGAATCATGTGTTATTCATGATTAAAAAAAACTAGATAGCCAATGGCAATTGTCTGTATGACACAAAATAAATGTTTCCCATTGATGTCTCAAATATTGTGAGTAAAGCCTTAATGGATATGAGAAATATTGAGGCTAATTTATGACATTTAAGTTATAGGAAATTTAAAGTAAATGATTTTGAACTTTTGAGTCAAAAGAAATGGTTGTTGGCTTGTTGAAAATCGATGAACTTATTTTCTGTGAGTGATGTGTTTACGGGAAGTAGAATAGGAGGTCATTTTCTATTGGAAAATCATAGAGGGCTTTTATTTGTCTTAAAATTGTGCACACTAATTTGTGTGAGCCTATGAAAATAGGGTCACTTAGTGGAAGTCATTATTTTCTATTATCTATAGATGACAATAGCTATATGAGTTAGATTTATTTCTTGAAATTCAAATCTGAAACCTTTGAGAATTTCAAAAATTGAAGGCATTGGTGCAAAAGCGAAGTGGGAAAAGTATAAAATCACTTTAAACTGATATGGTGGTGAATTCTTATCTAATGATTTCATTGTTTTTTATAACGAGAATGACATTCGTAGAGAACTTAAAGCACCACACACACCAGAAAATAATGGCATCGCGGGGTGAAAAATCAAACGGTAATGGAAATGACCAAAAGTTTGTTAAAGGAAGAAAGACTTCTAGACCAATTATGGAGAGAAGCAGTTGCAATGGTAGTGACCTCTTGAACATCTCACCAATAAAGTCAATTTTGAATTAAACGCCTTATTTGGCTTGAAGGGGTAAAAAGCTTAGGGTAAAACACTTAAAAAGCCTTTAGTTGTATGGTTAATTACCGTTCTAAGCTTGATGAAAATCTGAGAAATGTATTTTCATTGTTTATAGTCACAATCAAAAGCATATCGTTTATATAATCCTATAACTAGAAAATTTATAATTAGTATGGATGTTACGCTCAATGAAGAAGGAAATTTGAAGTGGAATTTTGACCAAAAAAAGACATGAAAAATCAAGTTCTGGGAGACTTTTATGATTATAACCCACCATCATTTGCAAGTTCAACTCCTTTATTACCTACAATTTCAGTCCCTTCCCTACTTGGTGATAACAGCACTATAAGTCCTACTATTTCAAATTCTCCATCATCCAACTTCTCCACTGTCAATAGTGAAACACCACCAAGAAAATTTAGATCTCTCAAAGAAATTTATAAGTCATGATTTTGCTTTATTAGTTATTGACTTAACTTGTTTTGAAAAAGTTGCAGAGCAATCTCAGTGGTTGATTACTAAGACAAAGCAGATGCATGCCACTGAAAAAAAATTCAACATAGAAGTTAGTTGACGTTCCAGAAGCCAAGAATGTCATAAGACTCAAGTGTGTATTTCGAACAAAATACAATGCTAATGGTAGTATCCAAAAGCACAAAGCTTGACTTGTGGTAAAGGGATACTCATAATGACAATGTATAGGTTTTTAAGATATTTTTTCTCTTGTTGCCCGATTTGAAAATGTGAGATTTTTTTTGGCATTGACTGCTCAGTTGGAATTACCTATGTATCAATTTAGTGTGAAGTTCACTTTTTTAAGTGATGATTTAAAAGAAGAGTTTCATGTTTCATAACCTCCAGACTTTGTGATTAGTGGCAATAAACACAAGGTTTACAGTTAAAGAAAAGCTTTTTACATATTAAAGCAATCGTTGTAAGTCTAATATGATAAGATTGATTCATTCTTCCTGTATAGTGGGTTTATTAAAAGTGAAAATAAACCTCCTCTTTATTTGAAGAAGCAAGGTAATGAAGATTTTGTGGTCGTTTGGCTTTATGTGGATGATATGATTTATATGTGTTCCTCAAAGTCCTTAATTAATGATTTTAAATCCTGTATGTTGAGAAATTTTAAGATGATAGATTTGGGCATATTACAATATCTTTTAGGACTTGAGATCATGCAAGGTGTTGATGGAATTTTTGTGTGTCGAAAGAAATATGTTGCTGACCTTTTGAAGAAGTTTAATATGGCAAATGGTGAAGTGACAGCCAGACTAATGAACAAAAGAAAGTTAATCTATCACTATTCAAAAGCTTAGTTGGTGGTTTGAACTATATGACACGGTAGATTTAACATTGCTTTATATGTTAGTGTTATGTCTAGATTTATGCATAGTCCTACAAAGCAACACAAGGATTCTTTATTATGTTGCAGGGACTGTGAATTTTGGTATTTGGTATTGTAAAGTATTGAATTTTAGATTAATTGGTTTCATTGATAATGATTGGTCATGATGTATAAATGATCGAAAGCACTTCTAGTAATGTTTTCAACTTTGGTTCTGAAGTAGTGATATGGAATTTAAAGAAGTAAGAAAAAGTAGCTCTATCATCATCCGAACCAGAGTATGCAACAACTTCACCAGCATGACAAGCTTTATGGCTCATAATATTTCTTGTTGATTTTAGTCTTGAGCAAAGAAAGCTAATGAGATATTTGTAATAATTGGTCCACAATTGCAATGATAAAGAATCTCACTTTTTATGAGCGAACTAAACATATTGATGTACATCATCATTTTGTTACAAAATTAGTAACTGATGGTAAAATAGTGGTGAAATTCTATGGCACTAATGAGCAAGTAGTAGATATTTTTCCAAAATCTCTTTCTTAGGTGAAGCACCAAATTTTCAAGTTACAATTGAGAATATGTGATCTTCAATCAAGAAAAAGTGTTGAAAAGATGATTTAAAACGTTAGTGGTTGAGCATGTAATTTTCATGTTTTTTCAATTAGTGAGTTAACGAGTCTTAAGATGTTTTTTTAATCTGTTATAATGTTAATAGTATCAAATCACAGCTTTATATTCCTATTTTATTGCAACTATTTAAGGCCTTGTGCTACATACTCTGCAGCGTGCAGAAAACGACAATTAAGATCAGTGTTTTATCGCTTCTTTCACCAACATTGACCGACATGAGTAGCTCTTGGAAGCGCATCCTTAGGTTTACTGGGATAGCTCCGCCCTCTTTGCAAAAGCCAGAGTGGGGCTTTTTAGAGTGATCTGGACCTTTCTTTTCGATAAGGATGATGGGCAAAAACATTAATCCTAGCTGCCGTTTTAGGACTAACTGGAAGTTCAGGCCCTGAACACCTATTTCCGTCAGTCGCATGATTAACTTTTTTTAGTTTACTATTATCTTTTCTTCTTTTCCCCCTCGTTTTTCTTCCCTGTTTTCTACTGGAGGGTCAAAATCCACTACATAACAGAACTTTCACTTCCCAAACTTCATTCTACGGGTCTCCTTGACAACGCCTTAGACATCTTTGTGAATCCTAACACGGTTCAGAAATCAAGAGGATCCCAGAAAGCAAAAAGATTTCAACATGCAAGCATAAGATTAAATTCACAAAAAGTTAAGAGAATCTGTGAGAAAGCTTAACACAAAAACACTTAACTGAATGAATTGTATAGCAAATTTCCAAATAGTACTATGATTTCAGAGTTTTCATTAGTTCAGCCTATTGACTATTGGCATTTAATAGGCACAGTGTGATATGATTGGCCTATTAATCCAATGAAGGAAAGCAAATACAATGTGCCAAGATTCTAGTTGTAGATTTCAGAATCTTTTATATGTTAAAAATATAACGAATAAAGAAGTTATAAGCATAACTAAAAACTTAAGGGCTCATTGATTGCTGTAGTAATAATCACTTGTTATCCATGTCATAGTCCAGAAAGAAAAGCACCATTTTCAGGACTTTGTCACAGTGCCTTTGTTTCAGTTTCTAAAAATCTTCTATCTCTAGCATGGAAGAGTAAAGATGTGGGGAAAATGCACTAGCGCCTTTGAAATAATTTTTTTTTAACTTAAGATGCTGCAAGATTGTAAGGTAGCTGCTTCATTCTTCTTCCATTTTTTCCATTCACTTTCTTTATAAACAATAAAAACAGAACGAAATCTTTGGATATAAGAAGAATATAAAGGTTAGAATTCTTCCATTAACAACCAAACTCTACAAACCCCAGCAGGAAGTGCAATTGTAAGTTCAATGAGCCAGTCAATACAAATCTTAAACCGTAAGTTAAAAAACACCCCATATATATCTTCAACTTTGCCAGTATTCTTTTAGTTTCTTTCCTTGTAAACCCCCCATTTTCTTGTATGTGCCTCCAGCTAAGAAGAAATTCTAGTTCACAAATTTCTTACAAGGAGTTCTGTATTTATCCAATCCGAATTCTGTCTAGCCAGTCTACACTCTTCCTACCTCTTTCTAACTGATGATCAATGCTTTTTCTGGATTTCTCATTAAATTCCACACTTCTCCGTGACCTCTGTGACCTCTCTGATTGGTCATAAGGGGCCCTAAATTTCTCTAGCTTCTCTATGTTCGTAAACTTGTACTCTTGGAACTTCAATTTCTCAGGCCTATCGGTGCTTTTCCTTGGCTTCTCTCTCCGGTCTGTACTCTTCCTTGGACCGTCGAAATGGTCAGTACTCCTCCTTGGACCATCAAAATGGTCAGTGCTCTTCCTTGGACCATCAAAACGGTCAGTACTCCTCCTTGGAGTTTCGAAACAGTCGGTACTTCGTCTGGGCGGTTCAATCCAATCTGTACTTCTCCGAGAGGTATTTCTTTGTGAGGGTGACTTCTCAACTGTCAATATAAACTTCTTGAGATGCCTGAGATACTCGGGATACAACTCCAAATTACAGTGGTTTCCTCCTTTAAGCCATAGAGGTTCATATTTCTCTTGGCAAAGTTCCCACAGCTGCTTCCCATGTGAAAAGTCAACTACCTCATCTGAAGTTCCCTGAAAATATACATGTCATAATTGTTATGCTTATCTTAAAGTTCGGATGGCTTCAAACTGAAATGACCAAATTGGAGTTTGGGAAGAAAACAATAGAAGAACAATAGTGACTGAAAGTTCATTAGAATCACATGCTACTTAGATCTCCCAGGCACTTGAGCAGGACTATAAACGTGAATAAAAGCCACATAGAAGTTAATTGACAGAACAACTGCGAAAGGCAGAAGCCAGAATTATGAGTTAGGAACATGGTTTCATAGGATTTGTAGCTCATTCAATACGAAACATAGTTAGTTTACACACTTTTGACAAGCTTATTTAGAAGCACACTGTATTAAGTTATGTCTTCGGGATATGGCCAACAAAACTTTACAGTAAGGAGAGGGCGAATTCTGGAGTAGAAAAATATTTTTAAAAAAATTCGAAAATTAGAAAAATATTAAATTGTATCAACTTATCCAACAATATCAGGATAAAATATGGCATTTTTGCCCAAAATTCACAGTGCTTGACATACACAACTACAGAAGGATCTTACTGCTTTTTTAGATTATCATGACCTAGAATCAAGCTTCATGGTCATGGTATTTAAGGTTGCTATCAAGTGACCAAATAGAGGACAGTTTCACTCATTGGTGGAAAAGGAAAATCACAAGAATGCAGAAAGTAAAGCTGACAAAGAATCAGATACTACAGGAGTGTGAATGTTGAGATACGTTTGTGATGCTCATAACTTCTCTGATTTTTCAAACAGAGAAAGGAAATACATGCTTTAAAATTTACTCATTTAGGGAAGACATCCTTTCTTATAAATCCGCCTGCAACCTATTTGGCACTGTTGCTAACCCAACACAATTGTATGAGGTCACATGTTATGAATTTTCCAACTCACACACCCTCTTGTATCACTCACGCAACAATTTCAGAGATAAAGAAGAGTGTTTGGAGAGAGAGGAGGGAATCAAACATTTACTCGTGATTTTTCATTGATTTCCAAACCTATTACAACGGCTATTTCATACACTACGTAGAAGAATCTAGACACATCATGTGAGTTCTTCCGTTAAGGCTGTTGTCACTTACGCTGCGTTTTGCTTATTTATTGATACGTAATCTTCAATGATGTTTCTTGTCTCCTTCTTCCTTTTATAACACATTAGTCATATTTTTGTAACATCCCCTCCATCTTCAAAAACTGCCTTATCCATCAGGTTGACCTCCGAGAACCTTTTCTGCAGCTCAAACAACATTTCCCACATGGCTTTCTCCTTGGTTTCCCCTTGCCATTGTACAAGTACTTCTATGGCCGGACTATTGTGTCGTTTCACCATTCTTCTATCCCAAATTGCTACTAGAACTTTTCCCACGTCTGTAACAGTGGTCGGCAGTTGGCTAGACGTAGGAATATTTTAAAAAACAAAGCTCCTTAGTTGTGATACATGTAAAGTAGGGTACATAGTAGATTTTTCTGGAAATTTCAACGTATAGGCTACCTTATTCACTTTGGAAATGATTGCGAAGGGTCATAGTAAAGAGGCATCAGTTTCTGATTCGGTCTTTGTTGCAACGAATGTTGTCTGTAGGGTTGTAACTTTACGTACACCCAATGCCCACTCTCAGATCGTTTTTTGTCCACCTGCAACTTCATCCTTTGTTTTGCTCTGTTCAGATGAAATTTAACGATTTGGAGTGCTGCTTGCCTCTCTCTCCTGGAATGCTTGATCAATCCAAACATCTCTCAAATCTCTTGCTACATAAGGCACATACAGTGGTCTTGGATAACCATAGTGAACTTCGAAGGGTGTAGTGTTTATGGCAGTATGGTGCGTGGTATTGTACCACAATTTGGCCATTGTTAACCAGCTCGTCCATTTACGTGGTGTGTCACAACAGAAGCATCTCAGATACGTTTCTAGTGTCTTGTTTACTGCTTCCGACTGTCCATCCGTATGTGGATAGTAAGATGTGGATAATTGTAGCTTCACATTCTGCAATCTAAACATCTCTTGCCAAAATCTGCTTCCAAAGAGAGGGTCCCTATCACTGATTATTCTTTCTGGCATCCCATGCAATTTGAATACATGGTCCACGAACACTTGTGCAACATCTTGTGCTGTGTATGGGTGTTTGATGGCTATGAAATGTGCATACTTGCTGAATTTGTTTACTACAACAAAGATGGAAGACTTTTCCTCTTGAAGGTGGTAATCCTTCGATGAAATCCATAGTAATTTCTCTCCAGCATCCTTCAGGTACTAGTAGGGGTTGGAGTAAGCCTGGATATGCCGCATGATCGTACTTGCTCCGTTGGCATGTTACACAATTTTTGACGTGACTTCTAACATCCTTGGCCATCTGCTTCCCGTGACAAAGACCTTGTTTTTTTTTTTTATTGTTACTGTCACCCCCGAATGTCCACCTTGAGGACTATCATGAGCCATTGCTATGATTTTCTTCCGAAGCTCCTTATCGCAACTAACAACAATTCTTCCCTTCCACCTTAACATTCCATTCCTCCATTCTTAGTTACTCGAAGAAATTTCTTGTCCTAATTTTTTTATGATGTCCCTTATAGTAGTATCCTCCCATCCTTCACGAATTTCTTCCAGAAATGTTGCTTGTATATGCAATACTAACAATGTTAGTAGCTGAAGGCTTGAGACTCGAAATAATGCATCTGCCGTTAAATTTACTTTTCCACTCCTATAGGTGACTTCAAAGTCATAGCCCATCAATTAAGGAAGCCAATTTTGTTGAAATGGCGTTGAGATGCGTTGCTCCAAGAGATACTTCAAGCTCCTATGGTCTGTTTGTATCCAAAAGAATCTACCATTTAAGTAGTGATGCCATTGCTTTACGGCTTTGATGATGGCGAGGAACTCCTTTTCGTAAGTGGGCAACCCTTGGTACTTGGGAGCCAGAGCCTTACTCAGGCATGCTATGGGACGTCCTTGTTGAAGCACAGCTCCAATACTCTTATCACAAGCATCTGCCTCAATTATGAAAAGTTTGGTGAAGTTTGGTAGTGGCAACAGTGGTGTTGCCACCAATTTTTCCCTCAGCTGTTCAAAAGCTTTATGTTGTTCCTTTTTCCACTCCTAATTCCCCGCCTCTTGCTTCTTCAACAATGCATTAAGTAATTTCGCTATAATTTCATAATGCTTAATAAATCTCCTATAGTATCCTGTCAGTCTGAGGAATCCCCGGAGCTCCTTCAAGGTGCGCTATTGTGGTCATTGCTGAATTGTTTCTATTTTTCTGTTGTCAGTGGACACACCTTTCTCCAAAATAGAATGCCCTAGGTAATCCACCTGTCTTGCTCCAAATGTGCACTTGCTTCCTCTGATAAACAATTGTTGTTGTTGCAAAACTTCCAAGATCTGGCACAAGTACTCCAAATGTTGTTGGAAGTTGGCACTGTAAATGAGAAGGTCATCAAAGAAGACAAGCAAAAATTTACGTAGAAAAGGCTTAAATATTTCATTCATAAGGCTCTGAAAAGTGGAGGGAGCGTTCGTGAGGCCGAAGGGCATCACTAGAAATTCAAACTAGCCCTCGTGAGTTTAGAATGCAGTTTTCTGTACGTCTTCCTCCTCCATTCGAATCTAGTGGTACCCAGACCTTAAGTCTAGCTTCGAATACCAACTTGATCTGTTCAGTTCTTCCTGCAACTCTTCTATCAATGGAATAGGGAACTTACTCTTGATAGTGTACTTGTTTAACTTGCGATAGTCAAACACATTCTCCAAGTATTGTCCTTTCTCACAAGGATGACTGGTGATGCGTAAGGACTAACGCTCTTCTAAATAAAACCTTGCTCTAACAATTCTTGCACCAACTTTTCTATAGCATCCTTCTGTTCCCCTGAATAGCCATAAGGTCTGATGTTTATAGTCTCCACCCCTTACTTGAGAAGAATGGCATGGTCACATGCTCTTTTTGGGGGTAATTGCTTTGATTCTAGAAAGACATCACTGAATTATGCTAGCAGTCCTTCTATCTCATCTCTGGTCTGGACATCGTCGTTTATTCCCAGCTGTTGCATGTGAAACTCTATAGGGTCAGCTAAACGCAACATGAACAGAGCACCTTGGTTAGAATTTCTAATCAACTTGTGAAGGTTCTTACCAGACACTTCCCTTGCATGTACTTCTGGACTTGCCGTTAGTCTTACTACCTTGCCCTCCCATTGAAATTCTATGGTGCGTCTTTTAAAATTGCACAGCACATCATTAAGGGCGGCCAACCATTGAACTCCCAACACCATATTGCAACCTCCTAGCTTAATGATCAACGCCTCTGTAGAGAACTACAACCCTTGCATTTTCCACACGAAATTCCTGCATGCTTGTCTGCAGTCTAATTTTAACCTCCACCAACAATAATACTTACAAGGTTTATGTTAATTACCTCTGCGTTCCCTTTGCGGATCACCTTTTCATCCAGGAAATTGTGGGTACTCCCACTATCTATGAGGATATGAAGAGGTTTCATTTGATGACTTCCCATGATCCTCAGTTGTTTGTATTCTGTCTGATCCTTTAAGGCCCACGTTGCTTCTAATGAAATATTAGGATTGAAGGGAGCTCTATCTTCAGGCTCTTCACTCCCAAGTTACTCTTCCTTCGGTCCTTCATCTTCTACCATGTATAATTGAAATTGTTTCTTCTTGCAACGATATCCCAGAGAGTGTTTTTCGTCACACCAAAAGCACAACCCCTTAGCCCTTTTTTTGTCAAACGCCTTGCTTCTTGTTCTACTGCCTCGAGAACCTTTGTAATTGTTGGTTTTGTTAACGCTGCCTTGACTCCTTGGAGTGGGTAACAACCCTTCCTCTGTTTGCGGTTTGGATGGAGTTGTCGTATAACTGGCCCCCTTCTACATGTTTATTCCTCCTCCTACTACGCTTCCAGCTTTAATTCTCTTCCCGAAGTAAACTGGAATACTAGCTGCCACAATCGCTTCTTGTTTACGTGCCCATGTACAAGCCTGATGTAACATCTGAGGATCCGTCATTTTTACGGTGAGTCCCAGCTCCGGTTTGAGTCCTTTTAAGAAGAACCCCACCAAGTAATCTTCTGGTAGTGAGAGTTTATTTGAGTACTTGGCAAATAAGGCACAAGAGCCTAGTACCGAACCTTCTTGTCTTAGCTCCTTTAGATCCCCTATGGGGTCCTCAAAGATTTTCTCATCGAATCGTTGTCGTAATAGAGTTATAAATTCTTCCCACTTCCTCGCGTTCACTTCCTTACGATTTCGAATTGTTAGCTGGTACCATTCTTGCGCGATTCCTTCCATGTGAAGGGAAGTCATTCTTATCTTCATTTTTTCCGGTGTTTGGTCCATTGTAAAAAACAGTTCACATTGGTAACTCCAGCTTCTTACCCCCGTACTGTCGAACGTCGGGAAATCGATTTTGTTGACCCTCGTCAGTACTGTATAGTGTCCTCCATTTTTTGCATGAGTTGTTGAAACATGGATTTAATGTCACTAATTTCTTTCTCATGTCACAGTTAAGCCTCCAAAAGGTTTTTAATGCCTTCCTCTAAACGACGAACTTTAGCTCCACGTGTGCCTTCTGCCATTGGACTCACTAAGGAACGTTTGCTCTGATACCAGATGTTATGAATTTTCCAACTCACACACCCTCCTATATCACTCACGCAACAATTTCAGAGATAGAGAAGAGAGTTTTGAGAGAGAGAATGGAATCCAACATTTACTTGTTATTTTTCATTGATTTCGAAATCTTTTACAACGGCTATTTCATACAGTATGTAGAAGAATCTAGACACACCACGTGAGTTCTTCCGTTAAGGTCGTTGTCACTTATGCTGCGTTTTGCTTATTTATTGATACGTAATCTTCGACGTCATTTCTTGTCTTCTTCTTCCTTCTGTCGCACGTTAGTCATATTTTCGTAACATCACAATTCACCCAACACGAGAATCCAAGGGGGAGATTAGGGTGAGCTTTAATGAATTCAAGAAGATTTCGTAGAAATTCTCATAAGTGAATCAAAGCAAACCTATTTTGAAACAAATAAGATTAAGAAATCAGAACTATAGTGGCTAGCAAAGCCCTAGGGATTATACTGGAAACTGGAAAAGCCAAAGTCTAATGTGGCTTATTAATAGGAAGATGAGGAAAGAAGGGGCAAATTATATTGTGTCTTTTTCTATAACTAATTAGATTATGATGTCTGATAGATCATTACATAGATCATATAAATCCACCTACATACTATGTGGCAATTTGATCTATCCAAGTCAAACAAATACCACCTATCACCCTCCTTGCAATCCACTGGAATTCCAACATCATACTTCCCACCATCACCAAATAATCTCTATCATTTGGTTCCAATTTTCCTCACATCAACTCCAAATTTCTGGGCATATGAGATGACTTCCCTTCAAATTCTACAATTTCATTTTAGAACTCAAACCATTTTAGCAGTCATCTCAAACAGATTATGGTGCATTCATTACCCAGCAAAGATGGAATCCATGATAGCATATAAAGGCCTGAAGTGTTTATTAGATGCAACTGCTAAGTAAAATAGTATTTTAATTCTTTGTAAGATAAATTAGACTAGCATCCCAGCTGAAAAAAAAAGTTCAATTTGCATAAGATACCATTGAGAAAGAACAAATAATAACGTCATAATAGCTTCATGCAATTGCCAAATGTATGAATTCAGACACTCACGTGGATAACCAACACTGGACACTTCACCAAAGGAATTTTGTCTATGTTCTGCACAAAGCACATGTAAAAGCCATCAGTAGGGCATTGGATGCATCACTATTTTTAATTAATGGATAATGTAGCAGACGATCATAAACAATATATTTTACCTTATATATATCAAACCAGTATGTACGCTTCACTGAATACATAACTCTCAGCCCTGACAATATAGGACTATGTAGGACAACAGCTCTAAGCCGAGGTAATCGTACAGCAAGGTCCAAAGTAGGGCCACTGCCCACAGATTGACCGTAAAGTATGATGTTTTCCTGCTTGGCACCATAGCACTCTTCAAGACACTTATAAGCAGCTTCAATATCTGAATATGTATTGTGCTCACTGGGCTGCAGAAAGGCATACTAATGTGATGAAAAGCTCATGGGTGCAAGTATTTCAATCACATAGCACATAGATAGACTACGTTTACACTGCTCACCTTCCCTGTTGATTGTCCATAGCCAGAGTAGTCATACCTGCATAAATTAGGGAAAAAGGAAATAAGAAAATGGGGCTCAAGTTATATATTTGATATTAGTATCTTCTTGCATGGAGTATTGATTAAAATGAAATTTTATGTTTAAGTAGGAGTGTTTCTCTCTGATCTCCATCATCCACCTCAATAATGTAAATTCTCGATCACTTCATTAACCAACTTCAAACATCAAAATTCCATCTCTGTCCGAGGCATAGTCTTCCATCTTCCGCATCCTTCCGTATGATATAGGAGGTCCTGGGTTTAAGTTCCCTCCCTCCAATTGAAACCAAAGTATATCACATATCATTACCCGTAACAAGCAGTTGTTTCGTATGATACAACAATTTAGACAGCCAAATATGGCAAATGATGTCAGATGAAAAGATCTACTTAAAGAAAGCTCTGGTTACGGATCCTAGTTATCCCCACTAACACTATATTAAGCTCGCCCCTTTCCTTTAAAACAAGAAAAAGAATCATCAAATAAAACCTAAAAAATTTTAACAGTCTTAGAGTTCAGCTACTTGCCAGTTACCATGATTTATCGGAGCTCCCACCAATATCTTTTCCTTCCATACAAACCAAACTAAAACTCCACAGATTTCCAAGCCGGGCACCATTATGCTCCATACTTCCAACAAAAGCTTCAATTTTTATGCACACTCACACTCCTAATCAACACTCACATTCACCGCCTCGAAACTCAACGAGAAAACAAAAGGGGCAGTTTGAACGAACTTACCCCATAAGATTAACACGTAGGTGGATGCTCAATTCAATGAAAAGCTCATACATCTGGCCTATATCAGCAGCATTCCCATGAGAGTATAGCAGAGTAGAGGTGGCCATCGGGTACCTAACATACACAGCAACGATCTCTGTTCCCCGGCGCGTGGGGAGACGCAGGACGTCGACGTTTTCACGGTGAGGAAAGTGGCCTAGAAGCAAAAGGCCAGTGGTTTCGTCTGTAATTAGCTTGTAAGAAGGAGGGTTAGGTGGGAAAAAAGCAAACTTTGCAGCCATTGACGAAGTCACCCCGCCCATTATTCTATCTTTCACTCTAACTATTCCTTTCTCTCTCTATACCCTTTTTATGAAAATGAACACTCTTACTCTCTCTAAAGAAACAGGCAATCACTGACACTGGAGGAGGAGGAGGAAGAAGAAGAAGGAGGAACTAAGAATAGGAACATTCCATTCCTTTATCTTTTGCTTTACCTTTCTATAGAGAGAGAGAGAGAGAGAGAGAGCTTTGGGGTTAGATTTTTAGCGTTAACATGGGCTTGTTAAGTATTTATTAATTATCATTATAATTATTAATTATAATTATTATGGTTTATATTGTGGAGAGCTGTCGTTTTAAGATTTGTGGATGAAATTCTAAGTTGTTTTTTCTTTCTTTTATTTGTTGCTGTGTTTTCTTTTTTGAGCTTTTAGAAAGGGGTGGTGGTGAGAGGCAATGATATGATTACATCTTGTGTCATGCAGGTTTCCATAAGACCTTACTCACGTGTTAAGTTAAGCTCCCTGTTCTGACAACTTTTCCTTATTTTGCACTCGTGCCCTTTAACTCCTGCTTTCTTCACAAAATGTAGAATCCTCCTAAATATTAGTGATCATTTGCATAACTTTCATAAATATGCAAAATGAGATGCTTTTATTTTAAATTTTTTATCACATAGAAGTAATAGAAAAAGTGATTATTTGTATAACTTTTTATAAATAAGGAATCGAAGCTTGGACGGAAATGTTACTTTCGAGGGCTAAAATAACATACAGGCAAAATTTGAGGAACGTCACGGCAAAAGCAGCTTCATGATTTGTAGAGTCGCACGGGGTTTGCAGGTTGTCCCATTTTAGGTTACAGGTGGCCGTGTGATTTTCGAAGGAGCAACGTTCTTCATGAGCGTGTTTTCAGACAAGCGTCCACTCCACCTGCAGTAACCACAACAGAGTTTAAGCCTTTAAGGACCACTTATGTTGTTGACTTTATGATGGGACCCACACAACACGCGCACGCACAATTTGATTTAATTTTAATCCCACGGGTTCTCTTCCCACCTGGATCTGGATGATGCTGGTCTGTCTCTGGCTGCCACCTGGATCGATATTTAAAGACATATGAGGAAATGGCATTTTACAATACCATAAAGTAAAGAATGCAATGCCACAAGACTAGAGGTCAAATGGAAATATCAATAAATTTCCAGACATTATTTAAGAGCTCATTTATAAATTTGATGCTCATGATGCTTTACCTTTGAATATACAACTAATCAATTAAATTAAATTGAATTAGGATAGATATTGCTTATCTTTAAAATTTTTATTAAGAAAAACCATAAATATATTTTTTTAATTAAAATTTTCTAAATTAGATCTCAAATTTACGAGTTAGTGTCAGTACATTGCACTCGTCATATAGGAAGTCATTTTTTAAAGAATCAATTTCATGAAAGATAAGATTAGGAAATAAAATTTTAGTTAAAGGAATTTTTTTATGAGATCGTAAATATTTTGTTAAGGGTTTCTTTAAAACATACCAAATTATTATATCTATCTTTCTTCTCTTCCGACATAGCAACACAACTTCAATCTGTATCAAAATGAAGGTGTAGAGTAAATTTATAATTTTTTCCACTTAAGAAATGTTAAAACAATATCTCATAAGATATATAATAGTGGATGAATCATCTGCGATCATCTGGGCTATTGTGTAGGTGGTAGTATGTGCAATAGTGGAGTGGTTACCAACTCAGTTATCGTAGAGCCAGTTGGGTTGAGAGAGGCGCTTAGTTGGTTGAAGGGAGTTGTTGTCAACAGACGGATTGACGTTGAATTAGACTGCTTGGAATTGGTTGTAGCAATTCGAGGAAAACAAAATAGCTCCTATCTTGGTGGTTTGGTTTCCGATATTAAAAGCTTGTTAGATCAACTTCGATCTATAGTTGTTTCTTATGTTAAGGGGTCAGCGAATTAAGTTGTCCATATGTTAGCCTCGACATCTGGTTATATTTCTGGCTCTCACTATTAGGGTTATGTTCCCCCTGATTTCATCTCTGCTGTAATGACGTTTGATCTCGTTTAATACTACAAAAAAAAAGATATATAATAGTCTAATGGAATAAAATAAAAAAAAAGTAATGTAATTTAAGATTATATAATATGACTAAAATATTGTTTCATTGTAAATGTGATAAATCTCTAATCACTTTCTTTTTTATATGCAACTAGACAAATGAAAATTCGTGCCGATTAATTAAGACGTCATGAGTTGTGATTAGCGTACATGTTAATAGCTACGCACTTGCGGGGAACAAAGGCACATTGGACCCATGCGTACAAGAATAACCCAGTTATGTAACTTAGCCAAGAAGGGGCCTCCTGCACTTTTATCGTTTCAAATCAGAAAAGCCGCCTGAAAGAGGAAAGCAAATAAAAGTTGCTACTTGGTAAAGACGGGACTTAGGATCCTCTTCGATCAACCCAAGCGTGTGTGAAAACAATCTTTATTTTTTTGTTTTGCTTTAATAGACACAACGGCTTTGTTTTCAAAAATTGTGGGCTGTCTTTTCTCTCTTTCGATCAGAAGCACAGTTGCCATGTTTTCGGGACCATTCGCCCCTCTTTTCACATGTCCATTCAAGTTTGCTGCTTGCAAATGCTCTACACGATCGTGTATTGCAATGAAACTGGAGTCTTTCTCATTGCTTTTTCTCAAACCATTGCAGTTCTTTTGATTTGATTCCTGAATTTGGTTTTTCACAAATTATGGAAGAATCAATGAAACTGGACTCGAACATTACTTTCTTGACGGCCTGTAATCTCAAATAAAATGTCCATACCCCTGCAGTTTGCACATCTTGACAGAAATCTTATGACCCATTATTTGAAAAATATTAGTTGAACTGCTAATATTTTGCTTAGAAACTTATCATGTGATACAAGATCCAATTGACTCCATTCACGGGTACGTGGGGTTAATGGGCCTCTATGATGAAATAAAATGAAAAGCCTTTTCATCGATCAATGAGATCTTGGCTCCAGGGCTTACACTCCGCCTTAATCACTTTGTTTTGAATAAATTTAAGCTTCGAAAAATCTCTTCTACACTTTGCGGTCACATAAATATATACAGAAAACCTTCTGTAACTGTTCTTCAGCAACTTACTAAAAATAGAATAACTAGCGTCTTTACCTGTGGAACAATATATATAAATAAACAATATTTGTTCATCCCCTCCCCCTTACACACCCCCTAAGTTGGAGCTTGATAAATATCACGGAAGTCCAAGTTGCAGAGAAATTGTTGAAATAAAGGTGTGCAAGATATTATAGAAGCTAATGGTTCTGCCTATTATATCTTCTATGGAGATTTCGTGAACAAATTTGCCTGAAACTTAGAAGGGATATATCACCGAACAATCAACCGATGTTTAAACTCGTCCCCTACAAGTTGACAATCAATTTCTAAATACTTAGTTTTTTCATAGAAAATGGAATTAGAATTGATGTGAATTGTGGTTTGGATATCACACCATAAAGATATCGACAACTGTATTGAAATTTGAAAATCATTCAAGAGATAAATAATGCATTGATTCACAAACCGTAGCTCCCATGCTTTTATACTTTGCCTCTATCAATGAACGACAAATCGTATTTTGCTTCTTAGTTTTATATGATATTGGTGAATCTTAAAGGAAAAAAACATCCAATTAAAAATCTTATAGTATCAAGACATGAAGCCCAATTTGCGTCACAATATGCTGCGTTTGGTTAGCGTCTTCAGCAGATAGGGACAGGACGGGACAAGAATTGGAGACAGTGAGATGTTTGGTTGCGGTGGACAGAACAGAGATTTTTGTCTACGTCCTGAGTACAAAAATGTGTTTGGTTGCCAGGGACAGAACAAAAAATAGTGTTAATGACGGAAATGCCCCTGTAGTATAATAAGAATAATAGATGTAATTCTTTGATTATTTTATAATTGTTGCAATATTTTGTTTACAATTTTGAAATATGTTGTTGTTGTTGTTGTTGTTATTATTATTATTATTATTATTATTATTATTATTATTATTCTTTAATTATTATTATTATTATGACCTATTATTATTGTTATTAATATTATTATTATTATTACTATTATTTTTATTATTATTATTATGATTATTATTATTATTATTACCTATTATTATTGTTATTAATATTATTATTATTATTACTATTATTATTATTATTATTATTATTATTATTATTACTACTACTACTACTACTACTACTACCTCTTATTATTATTATTATTGTTATTATTATTATTACCTATTATGACTAGTATTTGTTGATGGTCTTATTTTTAATATGATATTTGTTATACAAAATGAATCATGTTATTATAATTATAATTATTTGTTGATGGTCTTAATTTCTTTTGAGAAATCATTTGGCTGGTAAAACAAGTTTTCTCAACAAGTGTTACCAGACGTCCAGAACAAGCACTTCGACATTTATCATCACCATGTGAAGTTGAAACTGCTCTGGGATCAAAGCTCTTTCAATTATACAATCATAACCCCTTCTATACAATATGATTCAAACTGAGTCATGTTCTGTTGGATAAAAAGCTAACACTAGACAATGAATTTGTCATGCCTCCAAAGAAATCCAGTAATATGTTTCCAATGCTGAAGCCGTCTGTGCTCTTTCTCAATGACATCAACGACGAATCAATACTTACCTGGGGAATATACTTGATTGCAGTCATAAAAACTTGAATTCAACTGCATGAAAATTGAACAAAGATAGATCAATAAGGGAATTTCAAGGAGACCTACAAATTCATTTCAAAGCAGCATAAGTGATGTTGTTGGAGAAGTAGATAATCATCATTGGGAAACCACTTCTAAAATTTTTTAGTACTGATAACTGGACCAGAATACAGATGATCCGAAAAGGATTGTTAGGACACAAAAAGGCCAAAATAAGCAACTTACTTGAAAATGGAGACAACCCATAGCCACGAGTGGGAAGGCAAAGCTATGAAAAAGCAAACTGCAGCTACTAGCCCGTCAGCACAGAATTCCTAGAAAGAAAATGAAGCTTAAAACTATGAGATAATAGCAATTTATGGATTAGAGGAAAAAACTCGGAAAATGAATCCATTTCATATGGAAAGGCCAAAGCAGAAAACACACGATATATTAAGGTTGAAA
>JAOTBA010000006.1:29366398-29386430 GCA_025629845.1 Erythroxylum squamatum | reverse complement strand
AGGAGCGGCGGCACAGAGATGAGAGGGAGAGGAGATCGGCTGTGAGGGGAGAGATGAGAGATTGAGAGACCGAGAGACAGTGTCCGGGGGGGGGGTTAAAATTTTTAGGTTAAAATTTTTCATTTTTGCAATCTAGTCCCTGGATTTTTTTCAACTTTACGGTACCGACCGGAATTGGCCGGTACCCACTGGAAAACACAGGTACTGGCCGGTATCTGTGGCCGGTACTGATGCAGCGGGATCCGTCCGGAACGGAACGGATCCCATAACTCTGCTATGGACTAACCCAATCAAAAGTTAATAGATTCAATTAGTTTTAATCATATTCTAATTCGAGTTTGAGATTAGACAAGAATACGAATCGTTGTCAATTTTAGAAGTGAAAATTCTTATAAAATTATAAAAATATTATTAATAAATTTCTAACTAGTTATTTTTTAACATACAATTTTCTTAAACTCAAATTTAAAATATTATTAATTCAATATAAACTTAAACTATTTACAAATCAAGTTAATATGGTGGTGAAATAGGAAGCCCACTAGGTAGAAAACAGTTGAAGCCCATAAGTACTTAGCCCAACTCTCACAAGTCCTTTTTTTCTTTATAAAAAAGATTATTAAGTCAAGTTTTAATTTTATATACTGAAAAATATAAAAAAATAAATTATGATTTTTTTTGGTTTGAGAGAATAATTAAATTCCTCTTATTCAATGATAGTGTATGGAAAAAAGACAAGTAAGAAGTGATTCTAATAAATTTCATATAACATTAAAAAATAAAAATTATTATTTTAAAGAATGCTTACAATAATTTATATCCTATTAAATTTACATAAAATAATAAATTTCCACTTAAATTAGTCTCTTAATTTTTCAATTAGCTTATTTGGCATATACAATGATTAAAAATTTGAACTAATCCAACCGATTCAACAGCAAAAACTTTGAACTGTCTATCTTTTTAGTTCAGTTTATCTTAATAAGCCTCATTATTAAAAATCAACTAATTTATTAATTAACTGGTCATTTTGTAAACTAATCGATTATCATAAACTAGAATAAGTCATTTAATTTTATTTAACATTACCCTCTAATTAAATTTCAACCTTTTTCAATAGGTAATAATTGTCACTTTCTTCAATCTTATTTTAAATTATTAGATTAAACAAAGTGATTTTTATGACGTTCTAGTACTGTGCTTATTAAATTTTTTAAATATTAAATCTCTTATTTTGGAAGTTTAATTTACTATCCAATATAAAAAAGTTCATGTACCCGTCCTCAAATTTTATATCTACAAATGGAAAAACAAACGAATAATAACAAGATTATCTTACTAAATAAATAAAAAGAAGGAAAGTATATATTAGAATGGAGAACATCAAAATCCACACACGTAAGTTGTTAATCTCAATCTGTTAGTCGTCCATAAGTCTTCTAAGCAGAATACAATGTACAAGGCCAATCCTTACCTAAATGAACATTTAAAGAAAACCTACTCAAAGCATCTTCAATGTCATCGTCGTTTAGAGGGGCTGGATGGTGACAAATCAGCCGTAATCTCCATCTCAGCATGGGAAACGACACAATCTAGCATGTAAGCAAAACGAATTCTGACTATTCCAGATAGAAGAATAATATAAATATCTCTAGATTAAGTCATTGACTTTTTGAGATGGTCGAGCAAGTCCTTATGTATATATCTCGAATTATGTCACTTAGTGTCCCAATTGTTTCAAAATTAGGGGAATCAATATGTTTTTAAATGGTTTGAGGATTGACTAGTACAATTATGAATACAATATTGCAGGCTTGGTTAAAGTTAATATTTTAGTAATAATACCAAAGTATTAATTAAGCTTCCTTTAATTAGAAATGAAAAAAAATACAAAGTTTGAGTTTGGTCTAATCCAAGATAGACAAGTAAAATTCAATTTGATTAGATTGACGGTTGAATTTAAATTTAAATATTCGAAGAAAAATACAAAGTTTGAGTTTTATCTAATCCAAAATCAACAAGTAAAATTTATGATTAGATTTAGGGTTGAATTTAAATTTAAACGTTTGAACTTAATCTAGTTTGAAGCTGATTTGTTTTTTTCAAATTCGACCAATTGTGAGTAATTGGATCGATACATAATGAATAATTTGACCAAGTTTAAACCGGATATTTGAAACTAATTAATCTTGAGTTTGACTTTTTTAATTCGAGTAATTATAAAAAATTGAATCAGTTTAAATGTCAACGAGTTAAGTTATATTTAACTGAGTTTATATTCGAATGCTCAAGCTAGAAACAAGGAAAAAACATTATAAAATAAATTAGAAACTAAACTCGAATTATTACAATGACTAATTCATAAGTTATATGAAAAACTGTCTAGTTTCGCAAACTTTCCAAATTTTTAGTAGATGTCTATAGCACAGACGAAAAATAAAAGCAATAAAAAACGAAATAATAAAAAGTATCAAAAATTTGGTAACGCAGTTTGGCACACCTTGTCTATATCTGCGGGGCCATCACTCAGCTTAATACTTTTACCGAAGTACAATACATTTACTCAAGGCTTTACTGAGCCGATACCACTCAATCTTTGACACTATCTCTTAACCTCACTTCTAGTGAAAGAATTTTACACCCAATAATACGACCACCTCGTATTAACCTTGACAGAGAATTTGCACACATTGTTTAATAATAAAGACAATTAAGCGAACAACTCAATTGATTAAAATAACTAGAAACAACAACGCAAATACTTAAGATAGAGAGAAATAACTTTTCGATAAATTCAACTCCTGCCAAGATCGATCTGAAAGTTGTTTATCAATTAAATTGTTGTAGTTAATTGCTGGGATTTTTCTGCCTTACTTTCAACCATAAACAATCAAGGGCGGCCAACAAATACGGTAGAAGATTGACATTGAAGAATAAAAGAGCAATGTTCAGAGCAACCATAAAAATATCAACGATAACAACCCTAAGGCAAAACACAGCATCCACTCAAGATGATCTTTTCTTTTTGCAACCAACAACAGTAGCTCACGATAAAGTGCAGCTCTCACATAGACAACCTTGGGTTACGCAAAAACGTTTTCAGCAGAAGACAAAAAATATAGACTTAAGAGAAAAATAAATAAACTGCACCATCACAAGAAACACTACAAATTGCCGTTGATAAACACATCAAACACACCCACGACAAAGACCCAAAAATCATACAAAAACCCTTGGTTACACCTCTGAAATTCCAGCTGTTGATCTTAACTTTCACACACGTAATGCACCACAATTTCAAGATAGACTTCAATTAAAGATAGGATTCTTTCTCAACTAAAAAATTATCCATAGCCATATAAATTTTGAATCTAAGTCATTATTTAATTAATATCTTATATGTCCAATTAATAAATAAGATGTCAAAATTAAATAAAAAGATATATACTATATACTATAAAATGATTACGATAAATTATGATAACAATATCAAACATAATGCATGAAATTTCACATTTGGAAAAATGGAATACGAAGCTAAACAAGTAATTATCACACCAAGGGCTTGCATTTTCGTGCGATTAATGTTGTCCTAAGACCCATGGTCAAACCACGAGTGCACTAATTAGCTCCAGCTCGAAGTGACAGCCACTTCGTTGATTTCGCCTATAGTGAGAAGCCACTAAGAAGATGGTTTTCATCGCCTCTCGCACTAAGCCGTAAAGATTGACTACAAACTCATTGTCAAGAAAAAACAAAGGAAAAGTGCATGAATAGGTTTGGTAATAGGTCGAGTTGGGCTGAGCATGAGACTGTCTCTTCATAGTGACTTGAGTTTGGCTCAAAATTTAATCGAATATGACTCATTTAACCTAATCTTAATTAAAATTTAGATGGTTTGAACAATTTTCGACTAAGCAACCCAGCCGATCTGATTCGGCATGCAAAACTCATCAAAATTGTGATTAGGTCGACCAATAAAAAACAATAAAGCTAGGGTTAATTTTTAGTTTATATTCCCGTAGATAAGCTTGTTTTGTTATATTTAACAAAATGATATTATTTTAATTATAAAAGATTATGTCTACAAGCTTTGGACTTCGAGTAAATTGTAAATCTCAATTCTAAATTTAAGTCGAAGCTCAAATTTAACAAAATCAGTGTGAAATATAACAAAAAGTTACATTTTTATGTTGTAAAAGATTTAGGTTTCAAAATTCTAAGTTTTCGGCCGATTGTAATTTTAAATTTAACTTCAGTTTAATCTCAATTTAAAAAATATATAATATAAAATTAATTGAAAATTTAATTAATTTAAATCGAGCATAATTTCTGAATAAACTATATTTGCTATTACCAGTCATGTGAAGTTACATCTTACCAACATCAAAGATTTTTACCAAACGACAAGTGTAAGCAAACAAACTCAGACAAATATGTGACATGGGTTTAGAGTTTTCCCTGAAATCCCATCTGGTTATGTCGAATTTAATAACAGTTTTATTGTTGTAATCTTCCAGAGTTTCAAAACCTCAATCAGACGTGGGACTCCTAGTACACATGGGGTTGTTTCAACTCATGTTTCACAAAAGCGAGCCATAAGGGGTCCATTTGCCAGACTTGCTGGGCCAGTTTTGCTTCTTGTGGTTTAACCATGCACTTGGCTACACGTCTACGTGGTCGAATATGAAACCAAAAGAAACCAAACTCGTGTATCATTGCCAACTTATGAACACAAGTTGGGTTAGCACAGTACAGAGAGTTTGGAGCTTGCCTAAGGTTTTTGCTTGTATGTACTGTCAGGTTTAGTTTTAGAGCAATAAATTATAACCATGCACATGCATACATTAGCTAGAAGAAGAATGTGCCAGCTTGCAAAGTTATGGCGATTGCAGCTGACACTTTTAGGTTGGAAGATTTTAAAAATGGTGAAGAAGTGTAACAGACTCAATTCTGCTGGAGCCATTGAATCTCAATATGGAAAGTGCTTGTGTTTTTCGAGAGCGAAAGGGCATGGGATAGTGTTTATGGTGACCACACTCGATGGAGTACTATAGCAGAGAATTTATCAAAACTGAAAGATACAGACAACCAATGAGTAGGTATGCGACTGTCGTATTATGATATAAGGCTAAAAGATATTAACTTATTTTGTAATTTAAGAAAATTTATAAAATAAAATTTATTATTAATATTCTTTTAAAAAAACTCTTTATAGTACTTTTCAATTTTCTAGAAAAAAATCATTATTTTAGACTTCGGTTAAAAAGTAAGAATGAAATATACGCGATATCAACATCGCACATAAGTTAATCAAATATTACTGATCATATGATAATTCAACTTAACTCTTAGACTCAACCTAAATTAATAGAACTCGATTTAAATTAATAATTTAAGACAATTATAATAAATTATTGATTTATGCTATACTTTAATTAGTTTAGTTTAAATTTAAGAGTTTGATTAAATCGTCATCTAAATATCACTTAATTGGTTCACGTGTGATGCTCATATTGCACATGTTTTGTCATTATCTTTTAATCGAATTCTAAGTGAAGTTTTCTGAAAATAACTCTTGATCCTTCTTTTTAACTTGTATAAGAAATATTAAATCCTTAAATGATTATATTAACAATCAATTATTAGAAAATATTATAAATTTACTAGAAACACTATGTCCCTCTGTGGCCTCTACTTTGTCTCCTAATTATAGAGAATAATCAGATGAGTGTTTTCTTTTTTTTATGTTCTCAATTATTTGCTTGTTCTATAAAAAAAAATTCTAGTGATAGTACCTATCTTCAAGGCTTCATGCATATTCATAGATGTTACTACCTACTTGGCTCAATCTTTTTGTCTTGACTATGCATATTAGTTGTAGCAAACAAAGAACCATAACTAACGTTTAGATTCTAACTAGCTGGTGTCAAAGTTCTGATTGGACAATATGTTTTATTTTATTGATACAAGAAGATTTTTATAAATTGTGATTAGAGCTTAAGTAAGTTAATTTACAAAAAGGTACAATAATCAATATTTTAAAAATCAGATCGGAAGTTAAACGGGTAAGACAAGAAGTTTAAGATTTAAATGGTTCAACCGATATTAGACTGTCATCAAAACCAGTTAAAAATTGAATAAAATTAAAGAATTTAAAATATGATTGAAAGAGATTGTTCTTATTCATCGAAGAATTTGAAGTTTAATTAAAAAATATTGTTAAATAAAAATTAATAGATTTATGACTGATTAATTAGTTTTTAACAATAAGAATTATTTAAGTAAGTCAAGCTGAAAAATTGGATGATTCAAAGTTTTTACGGTTGAACCGGCTAAACCTACCGAATTTTTTAATGATTGATGATAATAGTAAAAATTAACTTAAACTAGTGGATGGTATGCTTTCAAACCAACAATATATTATGTTTTTATCAAAGAATCATCACATTCTAATTATTATGGAACATAATTAAAGTAATAAACAGGAACCAATTCTTAGTTGTCCCTAAGAATAAAAAAAAAATTAAAAGAAAATCTTGAAACTCCACACGACCACAAGCTATTAGAGGATGGAATCATTACATACAACACAACGGACGAACAATCATTAGGTTTCCAATAATTAAACGTTGATTGGCAGAAGGACTAAGGTACCAAAGACATAAGATTAGTGGAAGGTAGGGTTTAGGACCACATGATAATTACCAAACATGTTATCGTTTTGCAATGGAAAAAGAAGTTGGTATCTTTTTTCCATTACTTCTTGTCTCCTCCTCTCGAGGCCTTTGTGGAAAAGAGGTCTCGCTTTAATTTCCTGACCTCACAAGGTTTTGAGTACATGAAAAGACTATACTGGGGACAATTTTCTTCTTTTCTTCTTATAATTTATAGTTCTTGGGAGTGCGCATTAGCTTGTTATAAAAGATAGAAATAATATGGTGTGTTACTAATTGTTAATGCACCACTTAATTGTTAGTGCACCAAATGCACCACTTAATAATTAGTGTACCACTTCTATCATGATAGTATTTTATTAGAAATTTTGTACTATAAATATAAGGGTTAACTTGATGTAAGTGATACCAATTCATAAGAAGAATTATATTCTCCTCTCCCAAATACTCTTAAGTTTTAGTTTCGGTTTTATAACAGAGAAGACAAGGTTTGGAGACCATAATGATTGTTTCTTGATTATTCTTTTGGATGATTTTGTTAGTGGGTTAGGGGGTTTTGCGTTGTGATTTTTGGGTTTACTAAGGATAAGCTCGCTAGTGCAGTAATAAACGGTGTGGTATGATTGTTTAGGACAAAAGTGGTGGGGTTTCTTTGGTTTCAATGGCTATGAAGTGCGTTGTTTCTTGTTGGTACACTTTGGTTTTTAGTTCTACCATTACCCATGTCCTTGATCTTGTAAAACCAAGCATTAGGCATAATATCTGATGATTTGAACATGTAGTTACCTACTAAAATTATTACCTTTCTCCTCTGTGCTCCCTTCTCAGTCTCTCCCAACTTGTATAGTATGTTTTTGCAATCATATAAAAACAAGAACTCAATTTGTTTATGTCAAATGACTTTTAAGCTTTGGTGATGAACATCATTGAATGCTAGAACATTTAAATAAAGATAATATTATAAATTTAGGGAAATGCGAGGCCTAAAAAAAAGGAGAAACATTCTTGATTTAGAAATGGGTAAATTAAGGTTAGAGTTGGGGGTAAATTTTGAGGATTATGAAATTAAAGTTAAGGATTTATTAGGTAAAACAATTTTAGTTAGTTATAATATTTTATTAATTTAGAACATTATTAATTGAGATAATAATTCTATTAATTAAGATAACAATAATATCAATATTAATATTTAAAAAATTTAAAAATATGACTAGGTCCTATAGTGCCACGTGGTGTATACAGAGTACTCCATTTTGCCATGTCAGCATGATTGATGGCATCGGGCCTAGGTCATACCGCTCAAACTCAAGCTTGAGACATATTGGGTTTTAAGCTTCTTGAAGCCTATCCAAAGGATGAATAACTCCTATTTTTGCCTAAACTAATCTATCAAAGCTTTAAACTTTTCACATTGTCATCGGCCCCTCTTTGACCATATAAGCACCTTAGGCATTTGCACTCAGGCTCGGGCTAAAGCTAAGGCTCAAGCTTAGGCAATATTATAGTGATGCCCATTTCATCATAGAGCATTATCATCTGCTTTCATCTTAGTAATAAAAGATGGAGACCAAATTTCTCTTTATGTCTATTTAAAAGTACAAATAAAGGAAGAAAGGATGATCTTAATGTAAAAGAAGAAAGAGAAGATGTTATACTTATCTGACTGTTCCATAAATGGAAAGGAGATTAAGAGTCCTAACTATGGTATTGGATACTTGTGGCACGAAAAAATATGGGTATTAAGATCTCATCCCATCTGGATAAGCTAATTTAGTGGTAGATAAAGTAATAGATCTTGATAAGGTAGGTGAAAATAGTCACATGTGTGCACTATTTGAATGACTCATAGAAGATGCAACTAAAAGTTTAGTATGTACAAAATGAGAATAAAATGGATGATGGTGGTGAAATGGGGAAAATTAAAAAATTAATCTTTAGTTGTAAAAAGTGTATTTTTTATCTTAAAGTTTTCACCACATATAATGAGATTTAATTATCTAACTGATGTGACAAAAATTTTAAATTTTTATTTACAATGTGAGTTTCGCTTTCTTACTTGGCATATATATAGAAGAATGGGACTTACTTTTTTAAGAAATAATATTAATATTAATTTAAATTCCTTTTAAACTTAAATTATGTTTTGTAAACCATAAATAAAAATAATAACTATAAGTTAATCTAAATAATATCATAAATTTAATTAAAAATCTAATTTTCAAAGTTAGAATACCTAATCGCACATTTGGGAAGTTCTATTATCTACCTTACTTCCATTATTAACATAGATAATATAAGTTTTTGCTTATTCTTCAAGTAACTTTTTTCAACATGGATGGAGTTAGATTTTGAGTATATTTTTTCGATTAGTTGTCCTTAGTAACAATCAATAAGTGCTTCTTCCTTTTGTTTGGATGTTAATTATTTGAAAGTACCGACCTTTTTAGCTGCAATTGTAACTACCATTTATATTTTTATATTGTTATCGTTTATGAGCCAACTACTATTGAAAGTTAAAGAAAAGAACATGTATAAGATAAGATAAAAGAATACGTAATATTGAAGTGGTTTTATTAATAAACTTGATTGCCTTATATAGGCAAAATACAAAAAAAAAAATTAAATAGAGATTTTATCCAATAATCTAGCTTATAAGATAAGATTAAAAACAAACTAAAGATCTATTTAAAAGAAATTTTAACAACTCTACAATTTTGAATTAATTCCCAATATTCCCCCTTAATTCAAAATTGAAAAAAAAACTTTCACAGGCATGGAACACATCTCTCCACAATTCTTTTTTTTTAAATACTTCTCTCCAATCTTCTCAATAGATCACTTCTCTCTATTCTTCAATATAAGCACTTCTCTCATCACTTATCTCCAGAGAGCACTTCTCTCTATGATACGTCTTGATGCGCTTCTCACTAACTTGAAGAGGTTGTCGTTTTCAATCACTTGCATTGTATTTACTTGTTCTTCATTGTTTAACTTGTCATCATTTTTCAACTGTCTAAATCATTTGCACTTAAAGCATTGAGACTTCTCTTTATGCCAGGAATCTTTCTCTTCATGATCAAACTTATCACAATGGCCATATTGAGGAATGTTTCTTTTCTTCTTTGATGACAAAACTTTTTCTAGATAGGCTCCCTCCACCATCTTTTCACTTTCTTGGTTTCTCATTGCCCTTCTTTGCTCTTGAGCTTGTAAAGCATTAATCAGTTTTGACAATGTCATTTAGCTGATATCCCTTAAGTCTTTAAGAGATGAAATTTTCGCCTCAAACCTTTTAGGTAAACTTATCAAGACTTTTTCTATGATCTTGCTATCGAGTAACTTATCTCCCATAAGTTTGATTTTATTTACTACCACCATGAGCTTATCTGAGAACTCTTAAATTGTCTCATTTTCATTCATTCTAAGAATTTCAAAATATCTTTTGAGATTTAAGATTTGCATTCGCCTTGTCATAATATTCGCTTGATATAACTCCTTCAATACATCTCATGCTTCCATAGTTATTTCATAAGTCATAATTCTTGTGAAAATCAACTCATACACAGCAGTATGTATTTGAGATAAATCTCTTAGGGCTTTAGCTTCTTCATCTTCATATGCTCTAATTTGATTGAGTGTAGGATTATTACCTAGAGCAGGTACTTCTCTTTCACCTTCAACACACTGCTACAAACCGAGACCTCTCAAGTGAGCTTTCAGTTTGACAACCTATATTTGACAATTTTCACCGTTGAAAATCGGGGGTGAAAGAGATGATGTGTTAAAGGAAGTCATGGAAAGAAAGGAAGCTTTTGTTAGATTCTCTCTTGATCACTTATAGGTCCTTTAAGATCTTTGAGAGCTTTGATACCATATTGAAATTTTAAAGAAAAGAACATGTATAAGATAAAATAAAAGAATACGTAACACTGAAACGGTTTTATTAATAAACTTGGTTGCCTTATATAGACAAAATACAAAAACTTAAATAGAGATTCTAGCCAATAAATTTGGCTTATAAGATAATATTAAAAACAAACTAAAGATCTATTCGAAAGGAATTTTAATAACTCTATAATTTTGAATTAATTCTTAACAATTGCAAGTACTTTTATTTTAGGATTTTGATATCTTCTAGTAAGTCCATGATGGGAAGCATAAAGCTATCCATAGAATTGGTCATTGAGTGGGAAGATACAAGAAGTTGAGGGATGAGGTCGAGAGGAACCAAATGACCGTGGAAGAAAATGTCATTTGGTGTCAGCAAAAGTTGGCTAGTTTGTGGTTTTGTCAAGAACTACCAAATCATGAAATTAAGAGAAAGAATTTAAATTTTGAATTCTTAAAAAAAAGAAGTTCAAGTCGATATACAATTTGAATAAAATTTGTTAGATTTAAATTTGATTAGAGCGAGATTGGACTTTTTATTGTCTGTGTTTAGAAAAAATACATTTTACCATAAAACACTTCAAAAAGTGTGAGGAATTAACATAAAGTAGAAACCTCACGTTTTTATGCTATTAAATAAAACATTATTAAGAATCTTTTTATCAAAAAGACTTCAGAAAAGAATTATCCTATTGCCCTTTATATAAAAATATGTCCGACATCTTTTCATTATTTTCTTGCACAACTTACTAGCCCTAATAGAAACTCCAATAACCCATAAAGATTTTCGGCAACATGATCAATTGTAACTTGACACAAAGATACTGCGAAAATCGAATCCTTATTTAAGAATGAGCTAGAGCCCTTACATGTCCATATACCTAGAATTATAATAAATTATGATATAGGTGTAGAACTGAGAATGCTGTTCCGTCTAACAGGTCCGACCGTCAATAAGCCGTTGAAGATTGTACCTCGGAAACGTCTTCTTGATGTACTCTAATACCTTCTCATCGTTTCCAAGCACCTTGCACAGGGCATCCAAGTAGAAATCTGGCAGCCTACCAGTTTTTCGTATCTGAATGAAAATGGTACGACTGATTTCTTGACATACGTCAGGTTTTACAATTTTCTTCTTAAGCTCAGTGTCCCGATGGTCATGCTTGATGATGACGGGGTTATAACTTATGGGGCTTCCAGGAAACAGGAGTTTCCTGAGACACTCCTCAAAGTTGATTTCTGTTTTCTCAAGAAAGGGTTCTGTTTCTCCCGAGGAAGCTTGGATGATCCAAGTTATGACAATAATTCCGATGAGAAGCGACGGGTACATGCTAGCCTTTGACATGTTTGAAGCTGGCTTTGATATCTGTTCTCAAAAATATACTGAGCTCGCAATCTATCCATGTGTCGTGTGTATATATAGGGTTTATGATTATGAGGTCAAACGGATTGCGTTATGTACTAATATAGAAGTAGCATTTAGAGAAATGGTAACCCTTTATCCTGACTTTAATGATCTCAACTTCCATCTGAACCGTAAGAAAAATTTATTCTCGACGCTGTTTTCTTAGAGAACGGGTACTAGATTCATCAACATTAATGAACTCATCTGCGTTATAAGACCAGATATTAAGGATCTGTAACGCATATTCTTTGATTGTTAATTGGCTCTCATTTGCTACCATTGTAATAAACCATTTTTGTCTATTAATTCAATAATATACAACAAACTACAACATTTCTACATAGTAATATACAACAAATAACACTCAAAGCCATGTGACTATGTGGTATTGGTTATTGATTAATACATTACTTAATTTATAATTAAGGATAAAGGAAAGTACCTTTTCCTTGTAAGTTAAAAAGATTTTAAAATTTTTTTAATAATTAAAATTCATCACAGAAACTCCTTCTTATTTTCAATTTTCGGAACTTCAATTAATAAATAACGATGAAAAACATATATTATCTAACTCAACTATTAAATCTGACTCGTAACAATTAAACTTCACTTACATTAATAATTTAAGAAAGTTATAATGTATTATTAATTTGAGTCGAATTTAATTAAATAGATTCAAGTTTAAAAATTGAATTAAATTGATATGTAAGCAATTTTTGATTGATCTTTATGTAATGTTCATGCTACATAAATTTTGTTGCTATTTTTTAACTTAAGTACGAGAGAGAGAATTTTTTATAAAATTAAAAATCACAAGAATTTTTAAAAAGAATTTTAAAAATTAAAAAAAATTATAAGGAAGCTCCATGTATTCTATCTTATGATTAAAAATTGAGTAATTGTATTAAAATTTGTTTAGAACGCACTATATAGTAAATGCAAAAGATTCAAGAGTTTATGCCCTTCACCAACTTCATTTATTTTAAGAAATTTGTATCTGCTTACGGTGGGTCCAAATTTCCAATTACAAGTTATCCTTTCTTGCACTCTACCACCAACCACTACACCTTTGCTGTCGAACTTACAGGCCGCGGTCACCTAGGCTAGTATCAAATGCGTATCAATCTCACCGAACTCTTTTATTGTACGTATGGTTCCATTAATTGGGTCATTAATTGCCAAGAATCTGAATTTACAGATGATGAAAGTTTATATGAACCTCGAGGACCACCGAAGACACAACGATGGGATTTGAACGATGATCCTTTTCTGGCTCACGCCCTGAAAATCTCTACAGATTCAATCCCGACAGGAGCCCGATGAAAGTTTTCTGGCGGATGTGAAACCAGAGCAATACTAGCGTGGTAGCCATATAAAATCCGTACTTTTGAATGGCGAAGCCTAAAATTTTATTACCAGTGATAAACAATGTAAAAATAGCAAGTCAAGTTCATTGCTAAACAATTTCAATCCTCGTCAAGGATCTTTTTAGTTCTTATTCTCAGCCCTACTCTTTCTAGCAGAGCAACAGATGTTGATACAAATGGAAGTTCCTACCAAGACCACTGGATTGGCTACTTATAATCTGCTCACCAGGTAATAATGTCATGTCAATTCTGTATACTTTCCACTAACCATATTTCAGCATCTTGTCCCTCAACTTATCAGCATAGCAATTGAATGCCTCTGGCTGATAATGCTAAGAACATAATTTACGTAACTTTAAGCAAGATAACTCATATAACATGCAAGTAAAGGAACTATTTGCAGTTTCACATAAAAATCTGTCTCATAGATCATAAATCAAATGATGCAAAATTCTAAAGATCAAACTTAATGGAAGGTAAATTAACTGCCATGCCAATTGTTATGAGTTTGATTATGTAAAGCACCTGCTACAATGGATGCTGCGCCTACAAACGTAAATTAATAAACAAGTTTTGTAACTAGATCAAAAGTGTAAATAAATACACTGCCAACACCTTCAGAATTTCAGCTCACAGAGACGCACACATCCATACAGAACACGAATGCAGATAAATCCATCTATTTTCATGCACTTGAAAATGAAACCAAAGGGGAAAAAGGAGCAACTTCTTATTTATAGCAGCAGAAGAAGTGATCGCTCGATGTAACCACGAGGGATTAATGGATTCCATTGATATTCATAAAAATCACAGATGATAAAAACTTATCACTAATTCATTTATAATCAATAAGAAAAACTTAAAACAACTTGCCTCGAAAACATTCCTCAAAGCATTATAATCTATACTCGAATCCTAAAATTGCGAATGAATCGCAATGAACCTCCAAGATTGGAATTCTTTTTTCTCAAATACATGACTAATGGGCCTGTGGCCCAAGACGCTTCCTTGGCTTCTTGTTCTTGTGCTTGTCCATCTGCTTCTTCCTCTTCTTCTTCACACTATCAGCCTACACAGTCCTCGCATCATCAGCCTCTGTCTGATCAAACCCAATTGCGGAAATAGGGTTTAAGGAGTAGAAAAAAAATAAACTTGGATCAATCTTGATAGGATATATGTTATATATCTAAATAATTAGTTTTGACACTATTTATTAATTGGACATATAAGATATTAATTGTTTGTCTTGAATTCAAAAAGCTACTGAGGATAATCTTCTAATTGTGATAGAGTTCTATCTCTAATTGATGTGTATCTTGACAAGATGTGCTGGTGAGTATTATGTATGATTCTATCCATAGAAGATGTGCATTTTGTGTGGGAGTCTTGGAATCAACAGTATAGTGGGACTCTATTTTGCGTGTGTGTGGATTGTGCATGAATTACCAACCGAAGTCTATTATAATTGAGTATGGAATAGAGGGATGTAGTGTGCGTTAATTGTCATTTTGAATAAACATTGCGGCAGTGTGATTATGTAATTGGAAGCTATGGTGAAGAGGAGTTACGGTGGTGCAGTGGGTGTATCATTAAGTGCATAGTGAGGAATTAATTGATTTGGAAGACATATATATACTAAGTCGTTGATGTGCTCCTGGTGAGTGTGACCTACTCTGCGCACTGCTTCTCCGTGAGTGTTGCTTCTCTACTCACTGCTTGTCCGTGCGTGTTGCTTCAGTGCTTTCCTTTAAAGGACGATGATTCCTTCAAGCTGGTTGTAGTGTATCGTGTGCGTAAAAGGCTGGTGGACTCGTTACTTGATTGATCTCTCTACCTTCAAGACCTATATAAATATGGATTCAATGCAGCTTGTTTGTCTTTAAATCAATGGACGGTAGTTCAGAGTATTGCGTGATTTTGCAAATTTTCATCAATAATTTTTAGATCCATTTCAGAGGAGCGGAACTCATCAGGAAGTTGTTCTTTTTTATCTCAAGTGTATTCGTTTTTGTTTCTAGTTATTTTAATCACTTGAGTTGTTCGTTTAATTATATTTATTATTAAACAGTGAGTGTACATCCTCTGTTGAGGTTAGTATGAGGTGGTCGTACTATTGGGTATTAAATTCTTTCACGAGAAGTGAAGTTGAGAGATAGTGTCAAGGGTTGAGTGGTGTCGGCTCAATAAAGCCTTGGATAAATCTATTGTACTTCGGTGAAAGTAATTAAGCTAGGTGAGGGCCTCGCAGATGTAGGCAAGGTATGCCAAACTGCGTTACCAAACTTTTGGTATTCATTTATTTTTAGTTCCCTTAATTTTTCTGATTTTTTTGTTTGCTAGAAACGAATCGGAATGTTTGCGAAACTACTACCCCTTTCGGTTTTTCAATTGGTATCAGATAAAGGTCATTATTTTAGAACTTGATAGCAAGTTGATGCAGATCCTAGTTTCACGAACATGGCTACAAGAAAGGGTGCTTTAATCACCAGACCACCACTATTGGATGGATCTAACTATCCTGCATGGAAATTAGGAATGAAAGTCCTCATCCAAGCTTAGAGCACGAAAGCTTGGCATTTGGTAGTACATGGGTGGACACGTCCGATGTTCACTAAGGATAAAGGAGAGGCAGTTCAAAAAGATCTATCTGAATGGACAAGAGCCGAAGAAGTAAGTGCACTTAGAAATTCACAAGCAATGCATGCGATATTCAGTGCTGTTGATGATGGATGCTTCTTAATGATATCAGCTTGCGAATCGGCTAAAGAAGTGTGGGATGCTTTGCAAACTATTCATGAAAGGTCCAAATCTGTGATAGCGTCGAAACTACATATGTTAGCTGTGAGGTTTGAAGAAATGAGGATGGATGAAAATGAGATTATTGGAAAGTTTCATGAAAGATTGCGAGATATAGCGAATCAGGCACATCAATTGGGGAAGAAATATTTCAATTTGAAACTAGTCAAAAAAACGTTGAGATCACTACCTCCAAGATTTATTCCACAAATTGCAGTAATAGAGGAGGCTCATGACATCAATGACTGGTTATTGGAGAAGATAATTAGAATTCTTACCAATTTTGAAATGAATTTGTTGAGGGACAATCGAGAGAAGAAGAAAGGATTAGCATTGTAAGCCAAGATTGGTAAAGTCGTGAATGACTTAGAAGATGAATCCGACGAGACTGAGGATACAGAGCTATTAACATGAGAGTTTGGTAAATGGTTGAAAAGAATGAAAAAGGACAGACCCAACTTTAGACAATATGGCGGAAGTTCATCGAATAATAATGTTAAACATTAAGTCAAAATACAAAAAGGGTGAATGTTCACTGAAAATTTAACCACGCAAGTGCACGTGTGTCACCGAAATAGATAGTGATGAGAGCAAGTGTCGTATCCACGAGGACTAGCTAATTACCAACTACTAAGCACTGGCTTTAACTTCCTATTCTTATGCTACTGTTAATTAAATGGATTGAGTTGTAATTATTATAAAAGAGAGTTAGAGAATTGACAACGAACTGATAAAAGAGTTAAACAATTGATGGAAAAACTAGGATTACAATTTCCCTTATTACGATCCTCTTCTCTTATTTATCCCAATTTAGCTAAATTATGAATTGCGTTGAAAGTCTAGAGAACTTAATTATTTATGCACTTCTGTCGAAGTCACACAAACCTACTATCAATTACCACTGTCCTATACGTCTATGGCTAGTGAGAAATTAATAACGCATTAAGATCCGCTCATCCAACTATACATGGCCTACAAGTATACATCTATCTCATAGACTCCTCAATCGCCTGTAAAAACATCACAATTGAACATGCATCATTCAAATTAGATCTGGTCCTAATTTTCCTTCGTCAAGGCGTAACTAGGTTCCTAGGATATAATTAATGGCCAGTTAATTAAAATTGACAAATTAATTTGAATGATCAACACAACTCATATTTCGATAAAACGGGATAAACACGATTAGATTCACAAAATAGGTTCCATTGTAATCCTAACAGACGATTTAGCTAGACATAATAATGAAATAAAACACAATACGAATATAAGAATGCATCTGGGTAAATATCAAAATAAGATGAAGAAGAAAAACTCTTGTGTTGAATCTTTCTCGTCCGCCTCTGAATCCGTGCGTGATAAATCTTAAAGGCAAAAATGAAACTAGATCTTCTACTGTTGCCGTCCAAAAACTAGCAAAAAGGGAAAAACTCTCCGATCTCCGTGCGTCTACCAGCTCTCGCCCCCAACTCCTTACGCTGATGGTATCTCCTAAGGAAAATAAAACTCTGTTTTTTTTTCGATAACCCCTATCTTCTTAGCCTCCTTTCTATTTTATCCCCTCATCCTTCAAACTAGACTCCCACATCAATACGGAAACTCTCTGATTTATTCCCGCGCGTGAAGCTGACTAGGTGCCCAGATTTTTTACGCAACTGGCCTTCAAAATCCCCAATTTGTGCAGATACGCAGGTTCCCAGCTATCCAACCTTGAATGTTTACCAATTTTTTTCATTACAACCTGGAAAGCCTCCACAGCAAGCTGTTCCATGAGTCCCTGAGTCGCCTGATAAACCACCTCATTGTTCACATTGGAAACAGCATGAATGAGATGAATCGTGTCAGCTAGTCTGCAGAAGTGAATCAGAGCTAAATCAAAGGCTTGCTTGCTTTTGGGTCCATGATCGACAGCTATGAGTATGTCTCTGCCTCTCCTCCTTTCACCAGACTCTCTTTCAAGCTCTGGTTCTGGTACAACAGGGATTAACGATGGCAATCTAACTTCTCTCCAGTTGTATTCTTCGTCTTCTTCAAGTATCTCCATGCTCTCTTTTTTTACTTCTCGAGGAAGACAAAGTCCTTATGTTCTTTTGGGTCTCAATCAAAGTTCTGTCTTTTTGACTTCAATTACGTTGTCCCATGTCTGTCCCTTTCGGTGGTTTACCAGCCGCCTTGAATCTGTGTACTCGAATTGAGTTGTTTACAGAATTTTCAATCCAATTATGCAAATATTAAATTAATTAACTTCCATTAAAATTGAAAATTTTGAGAATCAATTTAACATATATTATATTTAATTAGTTTATGTTTCTCATAAATTACATTTAATTGAGTAGATTATATTAGAAATAACTTCCACGATTTTTATTTTATTACCTAATTTTTAAAAATTATGTTACACCTCACAATTTTCGAAAAGTTGCAATATTTAACAAGAAAAGTGAGTTTTCAAAGAACTTACAGAAAGAATAAAAGTTCACAAGTATAGTTCTTGAAGGGTTTCAAAATACAAATGATCCAATCCAAATCCACCTTGTTTCTCTAACCCAATTTGCATTTCCTGAAAGGGGTGTACGAAAAGTTGATATCTTCAACAAGAAAAGTGAGTTTCCAAAGAACTTACAGAAAGAATATAAGATCACAAGTATAGTTCTTGAAGGGTTTCCAAATACAATTGATCCAATCCAAACCCACCCTGTTTCTGTAACCCAATTTGTATTTCCTGAAAAGGGTTTACGAAAAGTTCCAATCTTTAACAAGAGAAGTGAGTTTTCACAAACTTACAGAAAGAATCAAAGATTACTAGTTCTTGAAGGGTTTCAAAATCCAAATTATCCAATCCAAACACACCCTGTTTCTCTAACCTAATTTGCAATTCCTGAAAAGGGTTTACTAAAAGTTTCAATCTTTCACAAGAAAAAGTGCATTACGAAAGAACCAAATACAGAATCAGAAACTACGAACATATCTTTCTGAAGAAAGAAAAATAAATAACAGACAAGAGAAGCAAGCAGTAAGAAGAGTTCAGAGAGAAGGTGCTCAGTGGGTTTAAGAATGGAAAACAGAGTTTTTCCTCATAAAATGTTAATCAGATTAACGAGATCATTACATTCATCATCACTGCACCTTCTCTTGCAAAGATTATTTCATGGAAAAACTAACAGGAGAACCAGAACAGCAGACACAGATACACTAACCGGCCGCCACAAAACGCCTTCCAGGGTTGAAAAATGCCGTGTCTAGTGCTTTTATATAGGATATTTGTGGCTTCCATTGAAACGCAGAGCCCTCTGGCAACCCACTTTGGGCCAAAAAGTTAGGCATTACCTGGTTTTGTTGCAGAAGACATAGCCCACAAACTGGACCAGAGAAATAGGTTTTGTTAAGTTGAGGCCTTGAGGTTGTTCAGATCAGATCCACACAATAGGGAGTCTTCAAATTTTTGTTGTGAATTTCTGGTTTTCGTTTTCTTTTTTTTAATTGATACACGACACACTGAGACTCTTCTAATTTAATTATTTTTAAAAAATAATTTTTAATTTATTGGAAATAACTCTTTATGGATTTTAATTTTTTAAATAAAATTTTCTTTAAAATACATATAATATGAACAATACATATATATTGTGCTTAAAGCTAATATCGGGCTGTATATGTCAAATCAAAGCAGATGAGTGTTGACGGTTCCAAAGCTCTTTTCTTTTTTTTTGGGTTACAAGGAAAGAAAACAACATAACGACTAAAGCAAACTATGTAAACTCCTATCAAGGGTCCGAGGATAGAGAACGCCTGTGCGGTCTTGGGACAGGGCATCCAAAAGGTTTGGTGGTGGCTCCTGAAGGATATGAAGCCCCTTCGCTGCGAAAGACGCTAAATACGCCAGGTGATCCGCACAGTGA
>JAOTBA010000006.1:29152215-29164698 GCA_025629845.1 Erythroxylum squamatum | reverse complement strand
CACTTATACCTTTCCTATACCTTCCCTCTACTATAACAACCATAATCCCTCTCAAACCTAGTCACAATTTTCGAAAATCTCACCTTAAAGACACCAATACCAAATCTGTTTTATTTTTTTATTTTTATTTTTTTTTACAAAGCCTCCAACTCTTCTTCTTTCCTTATTCCTTCACAAAACACTCTTCAAACCACCATTTATAACATGAAAGGCACAACTCTAACAAAAACCATGAATTAACCAAAGATCATAATGCTGGAAAATTTTACGGAAAGGGAAAACATGAAATTTATTCCATCTAACCTTTCCCAAACTTTAACTAAGCCATTAGCATCAAAACTCATTCATAAAACCAACAATTTTCAAACATCCTCTAACCTATAACCCCCCCACGAAAATTCTGATTTGCTTCAAAGGAAGAATAAACTCTTCCTTTCTTTGTTCTTTCATACATAACTCTTCAATCCACCATTTATAAGCAAGAAAAGAGAAACCTAACAACAAACCCATGAATTCCTCTCACTTTATATGAACCCACGACATCTTCTTCTTGTCTCTAATGGAGGTAAATTTTTTTCTTTTCTTATTCTCTCTCTAGAACCTCTTCTATCCATCCTTGTAACATGAAAGATAAAACTCTAGCAAATCAACCATGAAGTTCGAATTTTCCCTTACCTTATGGAGTAACCCACGAATTTCTTCTTGCTTCTAACTCTTTCTCTTCCTTTTCTTCTTAAAGAAAACCCTTAGAAACACTCTTCTCAAGCAAGGAAGCAACAAAACTCCACTCTTTTCTTCTTCTCCTAGCTTGGCCGAACCTCACCCTTCTTTTTCTCCTTTGAAATTTCGACACTCTCTTCTCTCTTTTGTTGTAAACGACGAGCTTCCCTTTCTTTTCTCTAGCAAGTTCATGAACCTTCTATTTCTAACTTAAACCAAGCTAAAAACGACACCTCACTTCATACTCTTCTTGACTTTTCTTCTTTGCTTTTTCTTTAGTCAAAAAAAATGGTTGCTTTCCCTCACATTTTCGTCCCTCACAATGCCAAACGACTCCACTTCACTTAAGTTGATTTATTTCTTAACCTAATGCTTACACATTTCGTGGGCTTCCAAATGGGCTTCCTCTTCATTCACCATAAAAGTCCTTCCTTCTACCTTTAATTGCTACTTCAAAGGGCTAAAAGCCCAAGCTACCTTTCCCTCCTTAAACCTAACAATTTTATGGGCTCCCTAGCAATCCATTATGCAAATCCTTCCTTTCTCATTTAACTCCTATATAACATGCTATTTACACTACTCAAAGCCCACTCAAGCCCAAGCTTCTATCTTTCTCATTTAATTGCAAATGACATGGACTTAGCCCATGCACTTCATTTACTCATCACTTAAAATATATGCCAAAGGGCTAAAAGCCCACCTACTATACCTTAAGCCTTAAAACATATACAACTTCCTAATTTGCTCTTTCAATTCAACTTATTCTTTTTACGAATTTTAATAATTTAATAAAACTCTAATTCCTCCATTTAATCTTTATGAGCCTAAACAAATATAACCCTCAATTCATATAAATCTTTTAATACTAACAATGCATCACAAAATAAATAATGTCTCAACAAATCGAATTTCATTAAATCCCTTTATTTAATAATCATAATCTTCACAATAAAATCCTCAATTCATTCCAACCAATTTAAAATCAAACTAAAACCTCAAAATAATTTAAACATGCTTAATGCGAATCGGGGCCCAACATATTTAATGTCTTTTAGTTTTAATGCTTGCCCTTGTTCGTATTATATTGTGTCTTAGATCTCTCTTTTACTTTTTTGTATCACATTAGGAACAATGTGATACTTAAATATGGGGGAGTATTAGTTAAAAAAATATATTTATTATTTGTATGTTATGTGTTTGTTTTCCCATTTAATAGTTAGAGATGCATGGTTATGACATAAACTCGATTGGGATTACAAATGCATAATATGATCGAATGAGTATACTTACATGCTTAGACTGATTAACTTAGATTTCGATTAGAAGGACATTAGCTTGTTGTGATAGATGAAAGATGCTTTTCATTTGGTAAGAATTTGAGCCTTTTTGAACTATTAAACACCAAATTCAATATTCTTTGTTGAGAGTGTTCTCTCATGATTAAGGAACTCTAGAACTTGATTGTAAATACTAGTTGAGATCACATAATCTTTTGCAAACGTTAAAATGATGAAGGCAATTAGGATTTACCCCTTTTGCTTAAAAAGCCACCATAATGTTACACATAGTGAGCCCCTTTGAACTTAACATAAAACCTTTTCTTTCTTTAAACCCAAAATCTAGGCCTTGACCTTAATTTTTTATCCTCTACATTGTACCTACCATAAGGCAAGCTGAGCATTTGAATGGATATGATTGGGCCTAGGGAATAATTGCTTGAATAAGTGTGAGCGAATCATAGGATATAGTTGGCTATTCAGTTAGGAAAGGGTATGGTTGTATTAACTTTTATCTCTCCTCTACATTTTTCCTCTTTTAAACTTGATCTTGTACTAAATTAATAAAAAAGAAAAAGAAAAAATATAAAAGAAAAGGAAGAGAAGATAACCAAAAAATGAAAAGAAAGAGGAGAGACATAAAAAAGGGAGTGCTAATCTTGTTAACTTGAAAGGAAAGAATTGAGTGTTTTATACTTCATTGTTTATATTACTGTAAATGCTCAATTTTTTTTATGGTTTTAAACTGTGATTTACCTTTTTCCTACCCTTAGCCTGACCCCATTACAACCTAAATAAAGACCTTCGGATTGATGTCTGATATGAGTGGTGGAGATTGGATTGGTAAGCAAACTTAGAGTAGATGCTTTACATGAAATGAATGATGAGTGAATTCATATCCTACCTTTGAATGCTCGAGAGAATGGAAAGCGAAGTGAGTATCTATCACACTTGTTGATGGTCTTTAAGTTGAAGTACTTGTTAATTTTGACTAAGCATACAGAGAATAGTCTGTTCATGGAATATTGTGAGTTTTATGTTCTTAAGTTGTGTTTATTGAAATAATCATTAATATCTTTGACCATTATTTGGGAAAATTGTTGTTTTCATTGGTTGTTCTTATATAGTCTAGTGTTCTTTATTTTGTTTGAGGACAAGCATAGTTAAAGTGTGGGGGAATTATTGTGTGTAATTTCTATTGATTTAGCTTGCATTCATATCTTGATTTTGATTACAACCCTAAACCTAGACTCATGCTATAAACAGAAAAGGGATGAGAGCTAAAACTGGAGGCTGGAATTGAGAGGGAGACTACACGTTCTAGACACAGATACCTTCATTCAGGGACATAAAACAAATAGAGGGAAAGAAAGGGAGAAGAGAGAAGAGAATAGTGAGAGTCGAGTGAGGTAAAGAAGATGAACAACCGAGTGGTGGAAACAATGTGAACATTCGATCATCTGGGTAAGAGCCAAGTAGAAGCATAAGGCGAGAGCTAATGCAGGAAGCTTGAGAGGGGTAGGAGATCACCTCAACTCCCTCATCTGATCCTTGTTTGCTTATTCTATTCTTTATCTATTGCATTATTTCTTTGTTATTTTACTGGATTCATTATTATGTAGCTTAACCAACAATTACTCTATAGCTTTTGATAGTTCATTTTTATTTACTTGGTTTGTTACTTTAATACTTCTCTTATATTGATAATGATGGGATTGAACTATAAGATGATGAATCTTATTATTTCCATGATGGGTTTATCTCTTTTTCTTGAGGATTAATGTAGTCATCTTAATCAAATATGCATGATTGAAGGTCTATGTTATTGTCTTATGTTTGCTATAGTTTTTGAACTGAATGGATGAATAGTATAACCAAACTTTGCATCATTTTGGTATTAAACGAAGGATTGAGAGAAGTTTAATATGGAACGAGAAACTATAGATGATTAGGTTAAGAATTAGAAATACATTAAATTAAATGGTAATTAGTAGTCGGGTTTTCATAATTAATTCGAATGATAACTTGTCGAATACGAAAGTTAGACTTAGTTTATTATTTGAGTTGATCTTAGAACCCAACTCTTAATTTTCGTAAGATGACTACCCAATCATTTCCCCTTAGTCATGCATAGGGAGATTAAATTAGTGAAATTAATTATCAAAGGTTTCCCACTTCAATTCATGAATCCTTTTTTGCTCGCAGTTGACTCCGTTTACTTTTCAGTTTAATTTTATGATTTTCTTTAAAGCCTTAACTCAACAAATCAAGATAGAATGCTTAGGATTGCATCTATTTTTATTTTTTTTTAAGATTAATTTAAGTAGACCGATTTTACCACTATGGGAGACGACCCTATAATCAACTACAACTACCTCGTACACTTGCGAGTAGGATAGCATAGGTATTTTTAGAACTTATTTTGGATACAACAATTCATGCCTGGCAGAATAGGTTCTTGTCAATTGCTACAAGGGTTACCTTGATTATCCCTATGCTGGGAAACCTTTATGTCTACTGGATATCTCATATCATTCTTCCTAAGAAAGTCATTAAGGAGATTGATAGCATCATGAAAGCTTTCTTATGGTCTAGTTCTGACAACTCTAAGAAAGCTAAAGTAAAATAGAGTGAGATGACTATTCCTAATAAGCAAGGAGGATTGGGGATTATCCCTATATCTCTCATACAAAAAGTGTTTCTTCGTAAAAGGATTTAGAGGCTCTTTGATGACAAACATGCTATCTGGGTCAAATGGCTACCTGAAACATATCTCAATAATGACAGCTTTTGGCAACTATCTACTTCGAGGGAGTACTCTTGGTTTTTCTTGCAAATGTTGAGCTTGAGATGGCTTGTTTTTTCTTTGATTAAGCATGTGTTAGGCAGCGGAGATACTATTTAGGTATGGTTTGATAATTGGACAGATTATAGTCCTCTCATACAAAGGACGACATTATCCAAACTTATAAACAAGATTCCTCATCACTCCAAAGCTTATTCCTTGATGAACCAAATGAAATGGGAGGGCAATTTCAGAGGGTTCAACTTACTAATTGATCTTCTCGCTCAGATCACTGATACACATAGGCGGGATTTTGTAACTTGGGTCCCAGATGCCTCAGGTAAATTCAAATAAGTCTTGTTATAGGCCTCTACAGGAACCTATAGGCAATGTTCTTTGGTTCAATATCCTTTGGAAACATTCCCTCAACCATAATGCCTCTATTTTTACTTGGCTAGTTATCAAAAACAAGATTCATACAAAAAATAGATGGTTTGATTACTATGACCCTCTTTGTGTGCTTTGTAAAGAGTTGGAAGACGATAAAGAGCACTTATTCTTTCAATGCAGATACTCAAAGGCAATATGGAGCAGAGTTTTACATTTGTTGTCTAACGCTTTTGTTAATTATGATTGCTAATCATCTCTGAACTGGATCATTTATACTGCCTAATTGTGATTGCAAGATGCCCAAATTTGCAAAACTGCCTCTACCACCATGATCTATTATATTTGGAAGGAAATAAACAAGTGGATTTACATAAACGAGGAAGTACCCAAATACAACTTAGCTGATGATATCATAAATTGGATCTAATCCCTTATGATAGCAAGATCTAATCATCATGACTTATCCACATAAATGAAGTCCAGATGGAATTTGTAGTGCTTTATGTTACATTTCATTTGTTTTTGTAACCTGTCTTAGCTTAGCTTGTAATTTTTGTTTTGTAATTTTACTTATGGTGAATTCATTGTAATGCCGAGATAGCTTTGCTTTAGTTAATACAATAATTATTCAAATTTTTTTAAAACAAGTATTTAGAAATTTTAATTGGTCCGTAATATCTTCTTATCATGTTTCTTTCCCTTTATGAGTAAGAAAACAAGGGTTAAGCTGTGAAAAGGGGAAAGTATAGAGAGAAAATGCGGTGAAAAACATAAAAGATGATAAGTGGAGCTTGCGTGAGTTTTTTTTCGACTCGGATAGATACCGGACCAGCTCCTAGATTAGGGGGGTGCTAGTCTATCCCATTACTATTAAGCTCATCATCTCTATAAAATGCGACTTTTGGCTTGTCCATAAGCACCGAGAGAAGAGACATTGGACTGAAATATTGAATTACTGAAAATGGCTTGCGCAATGAAGACCTTATTCTTCTTCGTCTTCCTGGGAATAGTGGTTTATGAAACCACTGCACGAAGAGATCAGGTGTCTGCTGCTTCTGAGATTGTCTCTGGCTGTGAAACTCTGGGTATTAATGTCACGGCCTGCGCGGCGGATCTTGTGGAAATAGGACTTGGAGTTAATTCAACGCTGCCATCTACGGAATGCTGCAGTGCCTTGGCTAAGGTGACGTTGGCTATCAGAAATGGACAAGGAACTCAAGCTTGTAGTTGTGCAGCCAACCAACTTCATCTTGGCGTAAACCTTGAGACTAACTTGCTTATCCTCTCATGCCGAAACAGGACCGCCGAACTAGGAGCTAATGTGGTGCTTTGTCGATGATACTCATCATCACCATCATGAATTCCGTCGAATACGTCCATGTTTAAACAGCAACTCTAGTTGCTGTGACCTTTAATTATAAAAAGATATATATGCACAAAATAAGACCATGCAGGTCCTTGACAACCCTAGTTAAAGGCATTTACTTTGACTTTCTGTGTCTACATGTGAAGATAAAATAAACATATATATTGTTTGTGTTTCAATGGCTGCAGCAATCCTTATTCCGGAATTGAGGATTGTTACTTTACATGCATTATGGTTTTACGCATTTACATGTTGGGATAAAATCTTCGGATTAGGTTCGACAAACATTAAAAAAAAAATTGTGACATTGGCTGCATAAATATCTAAATAATATTAGTAGAGAAAAAACAGAATAACGACATTATGAAACAAACATCTTAGATATTGCAATTTAATATTTAGTGTGTATTCAATATGAATAGTTGTACAAACACTCGTCTTGAACGACAATAAATAAGAGTATAATAAAGATACTATATAACCAAGTCTTTACGAAAATTCTAGGTCATGAGTGCATTCCACAAAATCTTCCTTTTTAATTTTTTCAAACCAAAACTCCAATCATCTGACTGCCACTCTTTTCTTCATTTTTAATAAAGTGATAACAGAACAAAGTTGGAATAGTTGATGATGAAATTAGCATTGTGTCAAGTTTGAGTAAAACCTTTTGATTGGAGAATTACATGGTGGTTTCTGTTAGTAAAAATATATATTCGGTTAATTCTACATGCATTTCTCTAAATTTACCTTGTTATATAATGTTCATTGCACTATATCAAAAATAAGAAGCATCTAATATTTTATAAAATCTTCGGATACGATGAAAAAGTTACACAGGAACTGTCAATATAGTAGGTTAATTATTGCTAAGATATCAATTGTTTCTATACCAATTATTGTTCGAGAGTCATGGGTCTATGCATCACATACATGATAAGGCAGCAAAAGTGTCGGAATCACTTCTGGAGTCTCATCATTTTCACCAAACTCAAAATGATTTATCCTAAATCATCACTTTTATCTATAAATTCAAATAGCACTCGACATTTAGCTAAGTAGGCACTAGAAACACTAAAATGGTTAAGGTGTCTTCTTTTAAGCTGCCTCTCTACTTTTATGGCTATGTGTACTACATTCTCCAACTTCACATAATGGTGGAGCTCCACAACATTGGAAATTTTGGTGTTTATGTCACAAAGAAATCAAGCCATTATATGTAGCTTTAGCACAACTAGTTTTACTTTCTTCTCTTTTAAAAAATTAAACTAATCAAAGACTAGCTCCACATGCTTCTCCCACTCTATGTAGGCATATGGATCTATCTTCCCTACAAAAGGTGATGTTGTTATCTTAATGCTTACTATTCTGTTGTTTGCGCTTTCTTCATACTCTATTTTGTATCCTATATCAAATCAACTTCCTCATTGTCTCCTTCTTCCTCCTCCTCTATCACCTCTTAGTTTAGCTTTCTTAAATATTGGGAAACATCTACAACCCCGTTATTCACCTTAAAATCATCCATCCTAGCAAATAGAGGTTGATTCTGTTATAGTCCAACTATAATAGCTTTATATTTCTCTAGATTTTCTTATACTTCACTGAATTATCAAATAAGTTGCTTATATTGGCCTTAAATAATGTTCATAAAGGCCTCCTGATCTACTCCCACTATTTCCTCCTCATTTGTTTCTTATCTTTGGATAAGTTTCTACTTTGAGTTTGAGTCATATTGTACCTGCACAAAAAGTTAATAGCAAAAGCACTTCATATGTTTCTTTTAATGTTTCACTCAACTCTCTACTTAAACTTTTGACTAAAAGTTCTTTGTAAACTAAACAATCTAAATTAAGAAAGCTAGTTTAAATTTTCCCTTTAGGTCGAATAATCTCACAGAAGCAAACTTAGACAATAAATACAAAAAATAGTGGTTAGTGAATAAGAAAACTAAAGATAAGAAATTGAGTTCGTTACAACCTAATTACACCCAATTAAAGGACAAGAGGAAGAATTTGATAATTTTTTAAAAATCTATAGTAACAAAGATAAGACAATGAATAGCTATAAATATTTGATGTATTAAATACCTTATCTTTGTCAAAGAGGTATTAAAATTCTAATTTGTAATAGGTATAAAATCTAGCTATCATAACTTTTGCGTAACTTAAGATGGCACCTCATAAGAGTTTCTCTAAAAAACAAAGATGAAGAAAATCTCTTTAAAAGGTTTTTTTATTCAATAATCATGATGATAAGGTGTCAATTACATGCATGAGATAGCTTTATATAGGTATAAACGACCAAAAATATGAAGAAAAAAAACTAAAACTTGGGTTTTGAAAGAATACAAAACTTGAAATAACAAATTTCTCAAGAATATGAGTCTAAGCTTTTATTAGACAACATCAACGCCAATTTTGTTTTAAAGCTTTCAATATCATAAGTCTAATGTCTCTTACATTTTAAATTCGACGTCAGTTTGCTTTTGCTTCTCTAGACCATAAAACCTAGAGGATTTACATCTAAGTCCAATGTTGATTACGTCTTATAGCCCCTTTTTCCAAAGCTTACTTCCTTCTTTCGATGATTGACTTAATCCTTTTGTAAACCCTCCAAACCCCTCTTCATGGTTCCTATATGTAAAAGTTTGTGTAGCTCGAGTTACTACTTAAGTCTCATTATGTAAACTCCATTTCGAGGCTACTAAAATTATATCGTGATAACTTTGCAGTTGTATCTTTTTCTTAAAACACTAGGAGCACTTCTTCCTCTAAGCATATTGACATTAAATTATACTTTGTCAATGAGAAAGCTGCAATCTTTAATTACTATTAAACATTTTCCTATAAGCAACATATTGGTGGACTCATAAACTAAAGGATTACCTATCTATGTATTTCATGAACATTTCTCTCGCCTGGGAATGTTAGGATCCTACTTTTCTTTATTTTAGTGGTAGTTTTTGTTTTATATATGTTTTGTAAGGACTTTGGACTTTGCATAATATGTACATTTATTTTATTCAAGTAGGAGAATATTGAATTAATTAATATGGACTATCATAATTTTAAAAAAAATGAATTAGGCATATACTATAGATAAAACTATTCCAATATTACAATAAGTTGAAGAAAATACTCTACGATAAAGTAAAGAAACAAAACTATCTAATATTACCTACAAAAATAGATTGGAATCTTATGATAATTTAGGACTCACATAATCTCATGACAATTTAACATTTTAATCATGTGCATGCCACAGTTGAGTCATTTATGGGATGGACATTATATTTCTAATTGATGTATTTTGGAATATCATCAAATTGGGTGTTCCACGACTGTTGAATAAGTTAGTGAATAGGATTCAAAGACTCGTAATTTTTCTTTTAAAATTGTGTGATTACTAGCTTGCAAAAAGTAGGTTTAGAGATGGGTTTAGCGGTTCTGATTTTTTTATGCTTATGGATATGGTTTTTTGGAATGTGAGGGGGTTAAATAATCCCAAAAAACAGTTGGCAGTCCGGGCTTGTATTAGGAGTATAGCTGCTTCTTTTGTTTGTTTGCTAGAATCTAGGATAAGATCTCCTTCTTTGTTGAATAAGATTTGCTCCTCCTTGTTTCCTCGGTGGTCTTTTTTTAGTAATATCGATCAGTCTTCGAATGCTAGAATAGTGGTAGCTTGGAATCCTGAGAGTTATAGGTGTGCTATCCTAAGCTCTTACGATCAGTTGATTCATTTGAAACTATTCCCTAGGAACTGTGAAGCTTCCTTCTTGGTTTCCTGTGTTTATGGGGCTAATAATCTCACTCTTAGGCGTAATTGGTGGTCTGAGATCTCCAACCTTAACCAATCAGTAGACAATATCCCTTGGATTATTGCAGGGGATTTTAATGCCATTTTAAATCCTCATGAGGAGGATCCCATTAGTCCCTCAGCCATGAATGGGATGCATGATTTCAGGCACTGTATTGTGCACAATGAGTTGTTTGATTTAAATTCTAGTGGTCCTAGTTTTACGTGAACTAATAAACAAAGTGGAGAAGCCCATATAGCTAGGAAGTTAGATCGCACTCTCATAAACTCAGCTTAGAGCTCTCAGTTTCCTAGTTCCTATTGTGTCATTTAGAATCCTAACATCTCAGATCACTCTCCCTTGGTGGTTTGGTCTGTGGCTGTCTAGCAGAAGAGAAATTCACCCTTTAGGTTCTCTAATTTCCTAGCTTCTCAGGCCAATTTTCTTCAGACTGTGGAGGTAGCTTGGGCCACTCCAGTTCAGGGCACTCCGATGTTTTATGTAGTGTCTAAGCTCAAGTTGGTTAAAAAGCTCTTAAAATCATGAACTCTAGCCAAATTGGGGATGTGAATGTTAGAGTGAATACCTGCCAAGTTCGTCTTAATAACATCCTAGATCAAATGAGACTGTCGCAGGGATCTTCTAGGCTGATTGCTCAGGAACATGAAGCTACCACCGAGCTATTCAGAGCTTTAGAGGACCAGGAATCCTTCCTTAGACAATCTTCCAGGATTAAATGGCTAATAGAAGGGGATAGAAACACCAATTTCTTCCATAAATCTCTCCTAGCTAACCGAAACAGGAATAAGATTTATTCTTTAATTGGGGGAAATGGGAATCGGATAGTAGGCCCAGAAGAGATTCAAGATCAGTTTCTTCAATACTTTCAAGGAACTATTGGGGCCGAAAAGGCTCTTCACTCTTCCAAAGAGTTCGTAGCAAATCTTTTCTCTCAACCTTTGTCAGAAACTTTATCTACTTCCCTTACTGCTCAAGTTTCTAATTAAGAGATAAGGGAGGCATTCACCTCTCTCAACCCAAATAAGGCTCCTGGGCCGGATTGGTTCAATAGGTATTTCTTCAAACAGACCTGGCATATCATTGGGGATGAAGTTACCAAAGCGATTCAAAACTTTTTCATTTATGGGAAACTTTTAAAAGAGATCAGTTCCACTTTCATCACCCTTATTCCCAAAACAACTCACCCCTCCACAGTGTTAGAGTATAGACCTATCTCGTGTTGCAACATGCTCTACAAGGTGATTGCTAAAATCCTAGCCACTCGGCTTAAATCAATTCTGCCTCATATAATCAGCCCTAACCAAAGTGCCTTCATTCAGAACCGTCGCATAGGGGACAATATCTTGTTGGCTCAAGAAATTTTCAAAAACCATCATCTGTCCAATAATTAGAAGAGATGTGCTTTTAAAGTGGACCTTCAAAAAGCCTATGACTCTATTCAATGGGATTTCCTCCTGAATACTTTAGTAGCTGTCGGCCTTCCTGTGCAGTTCGTTAATTGGGTAACGGAATGCTTCACCTCACCCTCTTATCCATTTTGATCAATGGTACTCCCACTCGGTTTTTTCGAGGGAAATCGAGCTTAAGATAAGGGGATCCCTTATCTCCTTTCCTTTTCATACTTTGTATGGAAGTATTCTCTAGGCATTTGAAAGTTTGTGTAGAGAATAACCCTTCCTTCAAATACCATTGGCGTTGCAAAGGCCTCAAACTTACTCATCTTTTATTTGCTGATGACCTCTTGATGTTTTGCCATGCAGATGTGTTTTCGGCTCAAACTTTACTTGATAGTTGGTATACTTTTTCTCAGTTTTCAGGCATGGGCATGAACCTCTCCAAAAGTCAGTTTTTCTTATCACCTGAGGTGAATTGTTTGACTCATCGTATGGAACTTATATCAGGTCTCAAGAAAGGTATTCTTCCCATCAGATATTTGGGGGTTCCTCTTTTAACAGGTCGGTTGTCTAGGAGGGATTGCCAACCCTTATTGGATAAAATTGATACTAGGGTTAGCAAATGGACACTTAAAAGTCTTTCTTATGCTGATAGGCTTAAATTGGTGATTTCGGTTCTTTCTTCTTTCCAAGTGTACTGGTCTTCTCATTTTATTCTCCCCTCGTCCATTCTTAGG
>JAOTBA010000006.1:29131613-29146917 GCA_025629845.1 Erythroxylum squamatum | reverse complement strand
AGGGAATAATAATAATAATAATATTTAAAATAATTAATATAATAATAATAATAATAATAATAGGTAATAATAATAATAATAATAGGTAATAAAAGGTAGTAATAATAATAATAATATTGATGATAATAATAATAGTAGTAGTAGTAATAATAATGATAATAATAATAATAATAATAATAATAATAAATATAATAATAATAATAACACTAATAATTATACTAATAATAATAGTATTAATAATAATAACATAATATTAATACTAATAATAATATTAGGTAATAAAAGGTAATAATAATCGTAGTAATAATAATAATAATAATCATAATAATAATATTAATAGAAATAATAATAAAAACAATAACAATAAATATAATAATAATAATAATAACAACAACAACAACAACAACAACAATAATAATAATAATAATAATAATAATAATAATAATATTCAATTCAATAATAACAATAGAGTCATATTAATAATAATAATAATTATTATTATTATAATATTAATTACATTAATTATAATAATAGTAATAATATTAATAACAATAATAATAGGTAATAATAATAATAATAATAATAATAATAATAATAATAATAATAACAACAACAACAACAACAACATAATTCAATATTGTAAACAAAATATTGCAACAATGATAAAATAATCAATGAATTACATCTATTATTCTTATTATACTGCAGGGGCATTTCCGTCGTTAACACTATTTTCTGTTCTGTCCTCGGCAACCAAATACATTTTTGTACTTAGGACAGAACAAAAATCTTTGTTCTGTCCACCGCAACCAAACATCTCACTGTCTCCAATTTTTGTTCTGTTTCGTCCTGTCCTGTCCCGTCCTGTCCCGTCCTTGTCTGCTGAAGACGCTAACCAAACGCAGCATAAGGATGAAGCCAGGGATGTTGGGAGTGTGATCTCCAGCATAATCTTCCAAGCTATGGAAAGTCTCCGCTCCACCCCAGTGAGAAGGTAATTGGTGAGGTTTCTTTCTCTAACTTCTTCTGCAGGTAAATAGGCCAGGAAAGCACATTGGTGTTGCCATCTGCTTGTTTGGAAAGTTTTCACAGTAACCATTTAGCGGTTTTGACAGCATTTTCACACCTTGACTATCACGACTCAAAAAGGTGGCATCATGTAGTCAACTGAACTTACCACATTCAGTGAACTGAAGAGATGAGCACCTGACAGTGAATAAAAAAATTTGAAGAGCTTTGAGTGTTGATAACAAACTGATTAAACGTTGTGGCGATGCTCCTTTCTTAGCAGCTTGATGTTAGAAGCAACTTAGCTTTTGTGTTTTCTAATCATTTGCTTAGGCTTGAGTGGCAGATTTTGTGTTTTCTGGTAAGTTTATTTGTCCAATGGTGAGCTATCAAGGCATGCTTCCTGAGTTTTCGAAGTTCCAAGAGGATCTAATATGGGACTTTCAAGTTTTGTACATTATTTTTAATTCTGTATAAAATCATCTGAATTATCAAATAAAATTTATTGAATAATGATAGTTCTCATTCAATTTCCATCACCTCCTTATTATTCATACATTCTTTTCCAAATTATAAAATATTGTTTTAGTTGGTTGAGATATATTGATATTATTAATTTAGTGTTATTTTTTGTTGAATTTTTTGTTTCATGAAGTAAAGAAACAAAACTATCTAATATTAATTACAAAAATAGATTGGAATCTTATGATAATTTAGGACTCACATAATCTTATGACAATTTAACATTTCAATCATGTGCATGCCACAGTTAAGTCATTTATGGGATGAACATTATATTTCTAATTGATATATTTTGGAATATCATCGAGTTGGGTGTTCCACGACTGTTGAATAAGTTAGTGAATAGGATTCAAAGACTCGTAATTTTTCCTTTAAAATTGTGTGATTACTAGCTTGCAAAAATTTATTGAATAATGATAGTTCTCATTCAAATTTCATCACCTCCTTATTATTCATACATGCTTTTCCAAATTATAAAATCTTGTTTGAGTTGGTTGAGATATATTGATATTATTAATTTAGTGTTATTTTTTGTTGCATGAAATATAAAAAAAAATGTGATTTCTATTACATATAATCTTAATTTCATGAAGGTCACAAAAAATTTAATAAAATTTTTTTGAACACAAGTTGATGTATCAATAAAAGGCACGCCTAAAATGTATTTATTCGCTCGATTCCACGCTCTAACTCAATCTCTTTTTCAATCTCAACCTAGATATCTATTCTTTGTGGTGCCGTCTCTATGAATCTAGTTTGGCCCATCAGATTAAATGTGCATGCTAAAAGATGAAACTGTCAACTTTGTTTTTATTTACCCGCACCAAACATGATAGTATAATTATTATATATGCCAAAGCTTCCTTTGTATAATGAAGTTATCTAGCCTTTACCCAACTTGCTTACTTTCGTTGTCACTTGGACGATTAACTCATTAAGAAGCCCATATCTCGCCTATTTTCAGCCATTAAGAGGTGTTGATGGATTAAGTCAATTACGTCCGGGTTAAAGAAAAAAGCAATCAAACAATCTTTTGGTCAAATATCTTAAATGCTGTTATATAACATTTTGGAAAGAAAATAATACACCATAATAGATCTCGCAAGAAGTTTTTAGCTATTAAATATATTAACAACAATTTTATTTTGAAAATTAAAGGAAAAATATCAAAACTTCGAGACAACTAAAATACAGGAGTTCCAAGATATTATGTAAATACATTGTTCAAGATATATACTGCAACGAATTGACAAGTATCGTTTATGATTAAGGTACTCCGTCCTTGCAGATAAAGTAAGGTCTTGTAACGAATTCTTTTCCTTTGCTCCATGTTATTCTTTGTTTTCGCTTCTGAATTCTTAACTAGGCACCAAACTGATGGACATATATGGTTTCTCCATTTGTTCCTTTTTCGAGGGTTTGGATTAACTTAAAACTCGATTATGGAGATAGAAAGTTGTATCTTAAAAAAAAAGAGGGTTTTTGAATTGAAGAGAACTTTTATGTTATTTTAAGTTAAAAAGTCGTAGCTCTGAGCTTCCACACTCTGCATATCGGTTATAAGTAAAAAAGCTTTCGAAATGTAAGTATACTAGTTGAAGTAAAATATAAGATATCCTAGTAGTTTTTATAGGAATGTTTAAATTTTGCGTGTATTTTTCATCATATAAATTATTTAAAAAATTTGTATCTTTTTCAATATTATAATATTGTTTAGAAATATCTTAATAAATAGCAATACAATTATTCAACTTTTAATTTGTTATAAAAATAACATGTCTTTTAATAATTCAACTTTTAATTTGCTAATATATGACCTTTCATAATTAGTAAGATCATTTCGGATAAACCATTTCTAATAAGATAAGTTCATAAAAAAGATTCCTGCAAGAAAAAGAAGTATATTTCTTATGATTTTATTTCCTTTGAGAATTAACCTGTTAATAATAAAAAAAATAACTCCAATGTTATCAAGATTCTTCCGGATATTGTGAAATAAATAAGGTAAGTTCATTAAGAAGGTTCCAACAAGAAAGAAATCATTTATCCTATGATTTTATTTCCTTTTGAGAATTAGACTGTTGATTGTACAAAGAAATAAATTCAATTTGAATTTTGAAATATTATGAGGTTATCATCAAAATCATTATTAACAAACCTTGAGCTAATAAGATTATTAAATTAAAAAATTCTTAACTAGAAATTCTCTATTCTTAGCCATGTTAAATCATTTATCTGTTTGGGACATGAATGAAACTCAATTTTTGTACACTTGCGCCTCAATTAGGATATATGATATACTTTCTTTTAAAGGTAATGGAGGTGACATTATTCATAGCATAAATCATTATCCCTACTTTATTTATTCACATCTCCATATATTCTGCTCTTTATCGCTTCCCTCCACTACCTTTCCTTTTCCTCAACGCTCTCTTACCATTTTGGTTACCTTTCGTCTTATCATCTTCAATAACCTCTTTTATTTCGTCCTCTAAATCCATATCTAATTTCAATAAGATCCTTCTCTAATAACTTTTTGCAATCTTCGCTACTCAACTCATTAGCACCACTATTGTGAGTATCAGTGTCTAAAACATCCTTCTTCTCCTCATTGTCATCCTCTATGTTGTCTTTATCGATCATTGTCCTTTTGAAAACTAAAGAACCCCTACACAATTGAAATTTTATATAAGGCTAGTTTTATTAGACCATCAATATATACTAAATGGTTGGCTAATCTTGTGTTTGTAGTTAAGAGGAATAAAAAATGAGAATTTATGTAGGCCTTAAAGATTTAAATGTAGCTACTCTTAACGATGTATATATGATGCCAATTACAGATTCTTTAAAAGATGCAATAGCTAGACATTCTTTAATCTCTTTTATGGACTGTTTTTCAGGTTATAACCAAATTTTTATAGTCGAAAATGATATTTCTAAAATAACTTTTTGATGTTTAGGATCAATTGGGACATTTAAGTGAGTTATAATGCCTTCTGATCTAAAGAATGTGGGAGCCATATGTCAAAGGGCCATGAATGTCTTTTTTTATAATTTGAAAAGGTGTATGTTTGAAGTTTACATATATGATATTGTCATGAAGTCAAAGAAGAGTACAGATCATACAAAAGATTTACAAATAGCCTTTCATACGATGAAAATGCACAAATTGAAGTTAAATCCCCAAAAGCATGTTTTCAAAGTGAAAGAAAAGAACTTTATGGAATTTTTAGTTCACAATAGAGGAATTGAATTGGATCAAAATGACACAAAATTCATTCTTGAAGCAAAACCACCTCAGAATATGAAAAATTTCAAGATCGAGTCATCAATCTCAAATTACTCATCATATTAGTTTCATTTAACACTACCCATAATGATTAAAGCATAACTTACTTAATTTAGCATCAAAATCTTCAAACTCTTCAAAAACACCATGAAGCTCTAACTTCTCATACAACTCATGTACAACATCACAGAGGTTGGGAGGTTTAGGTTTTCTTGTGAAAAAATGAAGAAGACAACAAGGTGAGAGTAGCAAGTGAAAGATGAGAAGCTAGGTTCAACTTAAACAGAGATTGGTGAGAAAATTTGTGAAGAAGGTGAAGAAGAAAGCCACGAAGAAGAAGAAGAAGAAAGCAAGAGTCAAGACATTTAAATGGTCTTTCAAGTAATGAAGAGAATCATGGGATAAAGACATGGCTTGGCAAGTGACACTTGTCACTTGCCACATGTCCAATCTCTATATGTTTAAACTAGGTTCTCATTATTTAACTAATCCAATCAATTCTAAATTTCTATTCCAATTGTCTCCCAAATCTATGAGACTTGTCATTAAATTCCAATACCATTTGCTAATTATTTCAACTACCATATGACACTTATTTTTACTTCCATAAATCAATTATTTTATCACTTGGCATTTTTCCTAGTTCAAAAATACCCAAAATTTCATAAATTTTCTCAATTTCTCCAAAAATTCTATATCAACAATTATTACCACCAAATCAATTTTCAATACAAATAATCTACAATTCTCAATATAGTCACATTTATAAATCAATTATACCGAGGAAAAAGTCAATGAATGCATGTACAATCATTTAACGTATGCAATAATTAATATTCACATGTGTGTGTGTTTGCTATATTATGCATGATCAAGAAATGCACTTTCTAACTTCTCAATAATCTCTCATGCACACTATTCTAGGGTTATAACCTTTAACATGGGATAATGGGATGTTACATCTAATTACAGTGAAACTTTGTTATTACAAATCGTTTAAAGTCACTAATATTATATTTTCACAAAAGTTTAAGGTCACTGAAACTTTATTTTCATAAACGTCTGGTGACATTGAAACTCTATTTCACTAGATTCTAAGGTTACTGAAATTTTATTTTACCAAATTTCAAGGTATTCTCACAATCCTCTGGCTTGACTTAAATTTTTCAACATCTAACTAAGAAACAGTCCCTTCCGTACAAGGTTTCAAAGGTTTTAATCTGAGCAAAATTTATCATGCATTTTGATATCAATTTTCTAATAATTTTAGCATGCATTTTTATTTGCACTAAACTTTTACTTTTGATAGTATGCTCCCTGACATCATTCAATCTAACAGTATCATTTTATTCTTAAAAAGAATAGGATCAGTCCTTATGAAAAGTCATATGATAAGATGTACTAATATCTATCATCTATCATCTATCGATCTATAGAATCCAAATTACTCATTGTTAAAATGTCAGCTCCTCCTTCATCCTCTTTATTTGAACTCTCCTAATTACATCAAAATTTTATTTTTCATTTTTTTTCTCGTTTTCATTCTTTTGTTATGGATAGTCCCTTTTAAAGTGTCCTTTACTTTACAGTTAAAGTATCGAACAAATTTAACCATTGATCTAGATTTTGACTTCAGATTTTAGTACACTTTTCCCTGTTCCTTCCTCTTCTAACAACCAGACCCACATCTGATCCACCTTTTATATATGCCAGAGACCTTTTCCTTTATTGCTTATACTATGGGGCATTCTTCACATCATTAACAGAAAACGTCTCTTTATCATACATGATGCTATTAACAAAATTCTCATATAAGTTAGGCAAAGAATACAAAAGGATTATAACTTGATCCATATCCTCAATTTTAACCACAACACTTTGTAAATTCAAGATAATCTGATTAAAATTATCATTGTGATCTTTCTCTTGTATACTTTCTATCATCTTCAAGTTATACAAATGCAACTTTTGATATAAAAGACTACTCATTTTCAACTCATTTTGATAATAAAATGGAAATTGTTACATCAACAACCTCTTCAGGAGGACCTTGTCTCCCAACCTCAATGGTATTGTGATGTAGGCTTTAGAAAACCTCTTTTCCTTCTTTGAAACTCTCAAATTCTCTGACATGTTTTTTTCTTCTTCTAACACTGCTGCAAATCCTAGTTATTAAGAACCGCCGTCATCTTTACCTTCCATAGAGTGAAATCATTTGAGGCATTGAACTTCTTAATATCAAACATATGAAGATGACATCTTGATAGCAAAACCCTATATTTGATACCAATTATTAAGCTATTAATTATTCTTATACCATTTACTATGAAACAACATAAGCAAAACAAGAGAATCTGGGGAAATAAAAACATACAAGAATTTACGAAATTCAGTTAATCTATGTGACCTACGTTCACAGACAAATTCTGGTAACTAAATTCTTACAAGTTCCCAAAGGTTGTCCCGTAGTCTTAACTTATAAAACTCCTATCAAAATACTTATAGACTAGAGTTACCAAAAAAAGCCTAAGATTATTGATATTCTATTTTCACATAAGCGTCATTGAAATTTTATTTTACTAGAATGCAATATATATCTCACAATTATATTGAATAATTTTTATAAATATGTAGAAAATGAAATTAGTCTATTTTGTAAAGATTATAATTTTAAAATATAGTAATTCAAAATTGTAATAACAATTTATTCAAAAAATCTTAATTTTATAGTAATTATTTAGTGGATTAATAATTATACTTTAACTTATTATTAATGGTTAATTATATTAACTTGTTAATATTTGCATTAGTGAGTTAGATTCGTAATAATACTATTGTTAATATTTTATTTTAGTTAGATAGTAATTAATTTTAAAATATTAAGTTGCAAACACATAGTGAGTTGACCTTATATTCTTTTATTGCAAGAAAACTGATTAGACCGAAAGACTTGAGCTATTTCTTATCGATCAGTCTTCAAATTTTAGCAAATGGGTTTCTTTTCTTTAAAAAAAAAAAAGAAAATATCTACACTATAATATTTTTAATACACACGTTCTATAAAAGCTATAGTAAATTTCCTAATTTAATGAACAATATTTTTAATACACACGTTCTATAAAAGCTATAGTAAATTTCCTAATTTAATGAACTCACCGTGGAGATTTATAGTTATTATTAAAAATATGACTATGTTAGTATTTATTCCCTCCGCCCCGCTCTAGCCTTTTCGATACCTAGACTTTAGATTAGATACATATTCTCCGCCCAGCGGATTAAATGAGCATGCTCAATTTGTCAACTTTACATCATATATATCATCTTTTTATTTTTATTTTTATTTTACCCGCAAAAAAACACGATTAATTAATTAATTCATATGAAAATGTTTCCTTGTAATGTAATGGATTTATCGTAAAAGATATCAACTTTGCTTGTGGTTACATCAATTCTATGTATTTTAAAATGTTTATATTTTATAAAAATTGCAAAATCAATTCTTTTATTTAATTTTAAAGTGTTGAATTAGTATTTTAAGACACTTGGTACTTCACCTAAACAACTTTATTATAGGAAGTGATTGAGAACAAGCATGGGCGGAGCCACAGTAGGGGCAAGTGGGGGCACTTGCCTCCACTTCTTCAAAAAAAATTTAAATTTAAAATTAATATTTTAAATTTTAATTTCATAAAAAAATTAAAATTTTAATCCCATTAATTTAATTTAATTGGTGACAAAAAATAATAAAAAATTATAGATATATTAAGATATAAAAAAAATCTGAGTCCATCTATTTTTATTAAAATTACTATTATTTGATATATTGGATGATATATTGGTATATGTCAAAATATTATATTGATTCATTAAATTTTGATAGTTTATTGATATATTATTATTTACATTTAAATTATATAGTAATTATATTGGACCTCTTGTGATTTGATCTTTTTGTATTTTAATTTTCGTATTTTGAAGATTATCTTTTACCTCCTTATAGAATTGTTTGGATATCATACAACTTCCCTTCATTATATTTCGTCATTTTTTCGTTTATCTATAGCTTTAAAAAAAGATATATTGTCTCCGTTAGTACGAATACAATATAGATAAAAAAATTAACAAAATATGATGGAGATGTTGTTTAATGATTATTCAATAGTATAGGAAATGATGCAAAGTGGATTTCTTATATGGGTCATGGTCGGCCAGTAGCCCATCCATGGCCCATTCAAACTGGGCCAAAATTAGGCCGCGTCAATTTTGTCATCCCTACTTACCAGGCACTTGATTCAAGACATAAGTTGCACTTCTTAAAGCATCACCTTATAGGAACTTTAGTAAGGAAGAGCTTGCCAACATACATTACACCATGTCAAGAAGTGTATGATTTCACCTTTTCATAACTCTATTTTATTGATATATAGCAAGCATTATCTATTGAACATTAGTGTCACACTCTTATAGGTACCTTGCAGAAGATCCAAGAGTGCATCTTGTTTCATTATATCTCACACAGTACCCATAACCCATATCAGAATGAATCACTATAATCCTTTTCCTTTATTGAAGTTCCACTTTTACTAGGCTTTAAAGGCTTCCCAAGAATCATACTTCACATGAATGAGCCAAAAAAGACTTATAACACGAAAAGTTATTCATAAAAGTGATTAAGTACTTGTAGCCACTATAGTTGGAGGAGTAAAAAGCCCATAAAAATTGGTATTGATTAGTGCAAATAGTTCTATGTATTTGTTAACTTTAGTTTATGACTTTATTTGTTAACTTTCCTTTTATGCAGTCAACACAAGTCTCAAAGTTTGAAAATTCAAGGTCCTATAAAACCACATCCTTCATCAACCTTTCCATTCTTTATCTAAAAATATGGCAAAATTTCTTAGGCCATAAAATTAAATATTCTTCATTCAACCTCAACCTCTTTATGATAGGAACATTATTAAGAGAAGAAGAAGAATTAGTAAGGAGACACATATATCAAATCAAGCTTGTAAAGATCACCACTCAATAGTCTATTTCTAATCAATATAGTCACATTACAAAATCACTTTTCCATATACAAATGTACTATAACTAGTTTTGTTTAAGATAGATATAGAAACTAAATTTCTCTTAATTGAATGTTTGTTTACAATTTCATGTTACTAAAAAAATGTCTTGTAGTAAGTTGTAACTTGATTATTCGTATATACGGTCTCCCGTATACACTTGTTGTTCCATACTAGATGGTTTCTTTTTATTTATCATCTTCTATAAGGAATTAATAATATGAACTATAGCACCAATGAATGTATAAATGAATAATGCATGAAGTATTTATACCCCAAAAATTAATACAACCATTGTTTACAAACGTTCCCAAATATTAGGTGTAAAAAATAAAATTAAGGAACAAAAAATAGCTTCAAGGCTTATGGAAGCATCAATATGTCTCAACCAACCAAAACAAGATTTCAGAGCTTTAAAGCTACAACAATAAGATTAGAAGAATACCTCCTAAGGTGATGAAAATTGATTGAAAGCTATGATTCCTTGATAGATTGTTGTAAGATAATAATCAACACAACAAAGAGGAAAAATAAGGACACTTTGAATTCTATTCACCAACTTGTTATGCACATTCAAGTAGAACGGCTAACTTAATAAGACATTAGAATGCATCAATTAGGTGAAAATATATTTTGCAATGAGTCACAAGGTTAATAAGTAGGCTTGAGTGAGATTGGTGAAAGGACTTAAGGGTCATATTATGGTTAGTAATATAATGTTTATCCCAAGAATGACAATAAGAAAAAAATAAAGATTTGGAAACTTGGAAATTTTGATTTTAAGAGAAAAGAGAAAGAAAACTCTTACTTTAAAATTAAATAAAGATATTTCATAATATTATTATTTATAAAAATTATGTACGTTAATTATTGTTACAATATCAAATGCCATTATATCAATTATTATGAATAAATAGAAGTAATATAGGAGAAAATAAGAAAGTAAAAAATATAGAAGTTTATGTGGTTTCATTAATCTATGTGATTTATGTTGCAAAAAAAAGTTCTTAATGTTAGAAAAACAATACAAGGAGAAGTATGATAACCACAACTTACATTACATTTGACAGTATGTTCTCTAACATCACTCAATATAACAGCATCATTTTGTTCTTTAAAAGAATAGGATCAGTCCTTATAAAAAGGCATATGATAATATGTACTAGTGTCTCTCATCTATCGATGTATAGAATCCAAATTACTCACTATTAAAATGTCACTTCCTCTTTCATCCTCTTTATTAAAACTCTCCTGAATTACATTAAAACATTATTTTTCATTTCTTTTCCCTTTTTTTGTTTTCATTCTGGTTCTGCTTGATCTTGATGGGGCTGGACACCGTTGTTTGGATCCATAATTCTGACTGATCTTGCTGTAGAATACCTGCAAAACAATGGAAGGCACGCCGGGGGTTGATTGCCAGCAAGCCCCTCCGACGCTCAAGTTAGTCTTTTGGTGAGGGTTTTGGTGGCTAAAACAGAGAAGATCAGGGTTCTAATCTCGTACCTGTATCATGGCAAAGTAGTACCTTATATATGGAATATCTGCTAGGTTTAGGTCTTTACGTAGGTCTTTACGTTTGCATGGGAGACCACCACCTACGAATGGGCCGTCGATGTCTGGGCCGAGGACTGGGCCTAGTATGGCCGACCTACCCATAGGCCCCCTACTCCTCGGGTCTGATCAAGGAGAAGGATCGAAGGAATACTTTAGGATTGTGCGGCTCGTTTTCTTGGCAACTCGTGACAAGGCCGGTCGATCGGAAATCAATGCCCTATGCGTAATAGCTCCTGCTATGACAGAAGACCGATCGGACACCTACGCCTAGTGCGTGATAGTTCGGGCTAGGACAGGACGATCAGTTGACTCGTGCTAGGACTGGGCGATCGATTGGCTCGCGCTATGCCGGGGCGATCGATCGGACGTCGATGTCTAATCGCGATGCTAGGTCTAATTATTGCTTGACGACACGTATCTTCTAGGCGCTGTTCAAAATTTGAAACGATGCGTCCTTTTAACTGCCGCGCAGCTGTCATGCGCTGTCATACGCTATCATGCGTGTCCTTTCAACTGTCACGCCGCTTTGGATCTTTAATGACCCTATTTTACCGCAGCTTAAATTTTGCCACATGTTCAACCTCGGCCCGGATTTTCACCATGCGTCTAACGTCGATTGGTACTCCCGTTCAGTTGATGCTATAAATTTTGGAATCGACAGTCTTCCTTCGCTCTGCGTATTTGTTTTTCCAGCTTCTATTCTCTGTGTTTTCGTCTCTTTGTCCGCAGTCACCAGAGTGTTCTTTTCACCGTCGTCCAAATTTCAAACTTCAATCACCCAACTAGGTACGTCCTTTTTCTTCTCTTCATCCGATAAATTTCGTTTTCGTAACCATGTCGTCAACCAGTCCTAGAGGTGAAGTTAGTCCTAGGGATGAAACCGCCGAGAGGGCATTACAGATTGTTGGGCCGCTAGGGATAGAGGCGGAAGTGGTGGAGGTGCAGGAGGCCGGCGGAAATGAGGCGCCTGAGGCCGGGAAAACTGAGGAAATTGGGACGAGTGCCCGAAAGGATGGGCAGATTGTCGAGAAACTGCCGAGTGACCCATCGACGATGACCGCGGGGGAGTTGAATCGATCGGTCATCAGGAATAACATCCCTGCGACGTGGGGACCCAAACTGGCCTCCGAGAACGAACGGATTCATAGCAGTCTAGGAGGGTACTTTTCTGTTTCGGACAGCTTTTTCTCGGTTGGTGGTGTGAAGCTCCCGTATGCCCCAATCATTGACGAGGTGTGCTGCGCCTACCAACTGAGGCCGAGCCAAATTCCTCCGAACGGCTGGAGGTTTATTAATGGTCTGGCCGTGCTGTGTCATCAGTTTGGATGTCCTCTGTCGATCGACATTATGCGTCATTTCTTGCGGATGAACCAAAGCTCGAGCGCTGGGACCGGGTTCCCTCACTTCCAGTATAGAGATGCCCGCTATCGTCCTGCTGAAACCGCTTCTAAAGTCCAAGCTTGGCGGACGAAGTATTTCTTTGTGAGGCCCCCAGGATCTGCCTTCGAGTCCAGGCCGTGGAAGTATCCCCTAACCGAGTGGTGGAACGACATCTCAGATCTGCTCCTTAGTAGGGAGGAATGGGAGGTGGTCGACCGCATTAAGGCGCTTGGTCGATACAACTTTGAACTCCTTATTCTGGGGTATCGGGGGGGGGGCATCGGTCGATTCATTCTTAATCGACCCCCCACCCTGAATTAGCGGGCTAGGAGAAGAGACTGCCCCTCCTGGTTGATCCCTCGTAGTTTAACTTCTTTGCTATCTTTGTAGGTATTGATTTCGATTTTTAACCTGCTTCTGTTACTGCGCAGCGATGGCAAAGCTCAAAGATTTCGCCGGGTCCTCCAGTTTCGCTAGAGTCCAGCGTAGAGTTGCTGGGCCTTCTAAGAAGGCAAAGGAGCAAGGTAAAGAGGGGGAGCCCAGCATGGATGTCGCTCAGCTGACTATTCCCGAGCCGTTTGCAGCGCTCATTTCGGCGACTGTTCAGGTTCTCGACCGACCGTCCGGCCCATCAGATAAAGGCAGGGAGAAGGAGAAAGAGAAAAGGAAAGAGAAAGGCAAGGGGAAGGAGCGAGCGACCGGCTCTGGGAAGTGGGTGTCCACGATCAGTCTGGATGAGGCTGCATCGCTCAGGGACATCAACGTGTCCCTCGAAATTGCCCAGAAGGCTGTTCCTCCCCGAGACGAGGAGGTTTTGGGTAACCTGGACAATAAGGAGCTGTTGGGTAGTCTCGTGCGCAGCTGCGTAAGGGGTCTGGCGCTCTCCTTCGCCACTTATCAGCTCCTCGATCAGCTCGATGGAGTCTCTAAATCGCTGGATCGGGAAGTCAAGGGTCTTCACGAGCAGGTCCGTGTTTTGAGAGCTGAGCTTTCGGAGGCGAAGGAGGAGAAGGACTTTTTACGGGCTCAGCTCTCTTCCTTGGAGAAGGAGAGGAAATTTTGGCAGGAAGATAGGAGCGTGTTGAGGGCTCAGCTTGCCTCGAGGGAGGAGGAGAAGAGCAGGGTGGTTGCTTCCAGGGATGAGCTGGAAAGCAAGTGCCGAGCGTTGCAGGAGGAAACGCTCAATGCCAAAGCTGGGGCAAAAATGGAGAGGGAGCTCCGTTTAAAAGTCCTTCATGACTGTCATGAGGCAGTGATGAACAAATTGAAGGCTGAGAATAAGCTGTTGGAGCTTCAAGGCTCCGTCAAGGAATAGAGGGTTGAAGCAATCAAGCGGTGAAAAGAGCGGCACCTATGCGAGGAATGCTTAGAATTCGCTTGTGACTTGGCTCTTTCCCTCCTGAGGAATTGCCATAGCGTTTGCGTTCCTGACGGGTCGGATGGTCCTTCATTCGAGGACTATGCCGAGCTGATGCTTCCCTCTGAGCTCGGCCTTTCAGTTGAGGAGATGAGGGAAATAGCTGAGAGAGAACGAGAGTCATTACCGGATGAGATGCTTGACCTTAGCTCAGACGAGGAGGAGGAGCAAGCTCATGAAGGTGTCTCTCCAGTTCTTTCAACAAATCCTGATCCTGTCCCGAGTGCTTCGCCGACCTCCTCTCCTTCCAAACAATTTTAGCTGTAAAACAATTTTAAGCTCATCTGGTCGGGCTTGTGACCAGAAAAATATAAGGAAATAAAAATCTTAATTTTATCCTTCGTTGCCTTATTAATTCTGTAAATGAAGCTCTAAACTATCATTGGCTTTGTATGAGAGATTGCCTTTTTGAATAGCGCGTAGCGAACTAGCGCCTTCGACATGAGTCGATCGGTCGTTAGGTTTGAAAGAATTCGACCGAACAATACTGAGGCCAAGCGATCCAAGATTTTGGCTCTTGGCATCACTTGGCCGAACGTGGTTGAGGCCGAGCGATCCAAGATTATGTTCTTGGCATCGCCTGGTTCTAAGGATCTTGTCTTGGCAGCCTGACCAAGCAATGTCGAGGCCGAGCGAGCCAAGATTATGTTCTTGGCATCACCTGATTCCAAGGATCTTGTCTTGGCAACCTGGCCGAGCAGTGTCGAGGCCGAGCGATCCAAGATTATGTTCTTGGCATCGCCTGGTTCCAAGGATCTTGTCTTGGCAACCTGGCCGAGCGATGTCGAGGCCAAGCGATCCAAGATTATGTTCTTGGCATCGCCTGGTTCCAAGGATCTTGTCTTGATAACCTGACCGAGTGGTATCGAGGCTGAGCGATCTGAGATTCTGTTCTCGGCATTGCCTGGTTCCAAGATCCTGTCTTGGTAACCTGACCGAGCAGTGCGTTTCAACTCATCTTAACGAGATTTTTTCTGCCGAAGAACTTAAAACCCTTTATTGATGATGATAGGGGCGTGGGCCGTTAAAAAACCTGACTGGCAAGGCCAGAAAAAAGGTACCCAC
>JAOTBA010000006.1:29060856-29074832 GCA_025629845.1 Erythroxylum squamatum | reverse complement strand
ATTGGTTTTAGGATGGAACCTCACTTAGACTTGTATGTGGTCTAACTTTCCTTCTCGTGTGGGCCCGTAGGCCCATTATAATTCTAACAGACTGCCATGCAATTTCTCTCCTTGTCTTAGTAACAGTTAAACATCACCTTCAGAGATGTTTCTTTCTCACTATTTTTTTCTCACAAACCATAGTTCATGTCCTTTTAACCAAATCTACCCACATCATGGAACTTTTGGTGCACGGAAATGTTACAGCGTTGCCCCAGGATCCCTTATAATTTTGGTGGACAAGGGGCGGTATCTGGCGACAAACATCAGGAAGTGCTCACTAGCTTGTATGGACACCAAAAAGACGAATTTTATTGATCAAAAAATGTCGTCAAAATGTGTTCCTGGGCTAAGAGCCTGTTCCCGACTGAGCTATCTTCAGCCTCTTATCCCTGGGAAACACACCAAGGTTGTCATTTTCTTTTACAAGTAGGGTGGTTTAGTAACATTGGTTAAAGCAGAAGAAGAAGCCTTTTGGCTCGTTTTCCATCTCTGCTTTGGGGGTTTCCCCACAGTCATCACGCACTGTCATTAAGGAACTTGTACCCGGAGATTCTGGTGGCAAGATGGTGTTCTCTGATGTCAAAAGATGAGGAGGAATAGCTGGTTCAGGAGGAGCAATGGTGGATAGATAATTCAGTATCATGTGAATTATTTGAGTGAAATTAGGCCGAGCATTTGCATCTTCTGTCCAGCATGAAGTCAGAATGATGGCCAATTCTTCCGGCAAGTTTTCAGCACTAGGTCTCACGTTCTGAAAAGTTAACATACACAATCGTAGTTACAAGTCTTCAACGCTTTCAGGGAGAATTTAATCAAAATTTTAGTTGGCACAACATAATTTTCGAGTGAATAGACCAGAGGTCACTACCTTAAAGGCTGCTGCATATGCAGCCTGAAGATTTGACATGCCTTCAAATGGTAACTTGTTGTGTAAAAGCTCCCACAACACAATTGCAAAGCTATAAGCATCCACCTTATGATTGTAGTGCTTTTTCTCTCCCTGCCTTAAGGTGACAGTGCTATACAACTGCCAAGAAAGTAACGAGTATAAGGGGAAGCACTTAAAGAGAGAAGGTAAATTACAAAAAAATCAATTTTTTTTTTCAAATAAACAAAAGCAACCATTCGCCTTCCTTTAGTTCAGTACCTCGGGAGCCATCCAACGATATGTTCCTGTCTCAGCAGTCATCATTTCTGTCAATGACTCTTCTCTTGCTAGTCCAAAATCAGCTAGTTTCACAGTTTTGTGATCCTCAGTCAAGAGCAAGTTCTCTGAAAAGTGAAAAAGTGACTTAAGTTGTGAGCGTTTTAACAAATTTGAAGTCCCATCCTAACCAGTAAACATATAAAAATAAAGGGATCACCTTCTTTTCAAGCCATATGACCTCACTCTACACGGACACAAGTACCATTTTTTTTTTTTTTTGGTCGAAGACACAAGTACCATTTGGCTGACATAACATTTATACGACCTAATGATACCAATTACTTCTGAGGATCATGGGAAGTGAAATTGTCAAATTCTCTCAAAACTGAAATAGCCATAAGATGGAAGATTTCATTTCTTATTTTGGGCATAAGGAATATCTGTACATGCTAATCAGTTCTATAAGCCTTTTAAGACAAACTTGTAGTGACAACGGAATTTAAGAAAATTATCGTATCAATCAGTTCGTGACTCCTCAATAAGGTGAAAGCAGAATTGCCAAATTTTAAGCTGTCACAAAGAAGCTTTCATACACAATTTACCAAGCTAAATTAGCTACAATGCATTATAGGTGAAAGGCCAGAAAGATTTGTATGATGTCACTAATCAGCAGGCATCATTAGCGGATGATGTTAACGTTCAAAAAGGTCCCATTGGACATAGAATTAGTGAATGACCTCTTGGAACATTAGTTAGCAAACGACCTTGTCAAAATAGTGGCTTAAAGTTTGTACATAGTGAGTTCTCTATTAATCGGGTAGGGTGATGAAAATATTACCAGGTTTCAGGTCACGATGGATAATCCCATGAGAGTGCAAGCATTCCATGGCTCGAGCAATATCAAGTGCAAAACCAATAGCTACATGTTTGTCCAAGCACCTTGGCCGCATACTGAGTAGGTATTTCCGCAGGGTCCCTCCCAGCAAAAGTTCGGTGACTATAACCATCTCTGGCTGTCTGCAGGCACCAATGAACTGTTGACACACAAATTTCCAACACCCAGTTTTAGTAACAATCATTTGTTATTCACTGAAAACTGTTTAATAAGCCTGCAACTTATATTATGTCTAATGAAGCAAACTTATAATAACATCCGAGAGCTCAACCTTCACTAAGTTCTTATGTTGGACCCTAGACAACATTGCAACTTCCCTAGCAAATCGTGCTTCTCTCTTAGCGATCTCCTCCAGGGTCTCTCCCTTATGAACAATCTTAATGGCGACGGTCTGGTTCTTATATCTGCAAAGGAATCCAACCAAGTTGATTAAGATACAGTACCATAAGCAATCGCTAAAAGCATCAAGGAAATTCTTTGCATCAATTATCAATTTGGATAACAGTAAGAATTTCCTTCTAAGATTTTTCTCCCCTCTCTCACTCTTTAGTCTTTCCCTATTTTTCTCCTGTTTGTACTTCTTCCCGTCTGGATCATTTCACCTAAGCTCTTAAATTATAAAGAAAATTTAACCTATATCATAGACGAGCTTAATTCACACACCAAAAACGGCCCACAAGCAAGCAAGCAGAGGTGTTCTGACAACAGATTACAATGGCAGAAGCCTAGATTTAAGGTTTTGATGTGCAAAACAAGAAGATGAAGCGAAAGTCTTGATAAGGGAATAAACTTACTTGCCCTCATACACTTTGGCATGAGCTCCCTCACCAATCTCTGGGCCAACGAAGAGAAGTTTGGGATCAACTAACCATCTGGCATCTAATCTAAACTCATCAACTGAGTAAAATCCACTCCCAGATTCCATATTTTCAAAGGACAGAATTTAGCATCTGCACCATACAACGACCTTTTCTACACAACCCCAATAGAAACACAAATCATAAGCTCACTCACAAAGACAAAGTATTGAAGGGCTTATTTACAGTGTTGAGTGGATAAGCTGACAAACAAGCAGAGAAGTAAAACAAGACATGCTCTGTGCAGTGTCCTGCTACTAACCACATCTCAAGAATCAGGCCCGGTGATCAAAACTCAGAGATTTTAATGTTCACAAGTCCTTTTAACGCAAAAGTAAAGGAACCCCACGTGGGCATAGAGAGAGAGTGAAAGTTGAGACCAAAGAAAGCTAAGAAACAAAGCTCAAACCCCAAAAAGGTTACTTTCAAATACACGGGGAGAAGAGAAGAATCTCCCCCAGAAAGGGGAACAGAGTAAGAGACCAATCAACCAAACTTCAACTCAAAATCAATCCTCTCCTTGCCCCTCTATACGTCCTATCTCATAAACATTTTCTTCTTCTTTTTTCCCCCTTCCCACCAAAGAGTTTAGTTTAAATGGAGAAATGGGCTTAACAGTTTATTTAATAAGCGCAAGTTCAGAGCTTGACTCCTGATCTAGAAACAAAATCATAAAGGAATCGAGAAGGTCTTCGAGAGAGAGAGAGAGAGGCGATATTTTATGGGCATTGTAATAAAGACTGTGGGAGCCCATAAAGACTAATCAAGAGCACATGCAAACTAAATCTTGTCAGACACTGGGACACCCGACACTAGGAGTTGCCTGGACCCGACCACTCGGGGACCATCTGTCCTTCTTTCCGCCTTCTACTTCCCAAGTAAAAAAGACCCCTTATGTTTTCGTTCTTCTACATCAAGCTTTCGACTCTGGACTGACTTCCCTCACTTACGTTTCTTTACATTCTCTTCGCTATTTTGTAGGGATCGTTTTGTACTTTGGAGGGAAAGTGAAGAAGCGAAGAAGACATAGTAGAGCATAAGACCACCTAAATCAGAAATTGCCGCAATTTCTCTGAATTTGGGAACTAGAGGGAAATTAAAGAGAGTTGTAAACTCCGTTTTACAAATATTAGAATCTCATATAAGTCGTTTAACGATACTATATAACTTCCTACATGCATCACATAGTTCCAAGAGAGAATCCAATTACACAAACGACTAGCTTGAAGTATTTGACCCAAATTGCAACTTTCTATTAAAGCAAAGACCAGTGCCACTCAAGGGCCCAAAGCATTCTAAGGTAGTCGGCCTGTACTCGCAGTGTCCGCAGTGACATCAGGATCCAGAACGGACACTCTTGTCAGTGGTGATGGGGCGCCTTTCGTAGGTAAATTTTTAGTAACGATCAAACTTAAACTTATGCTTCGTTGATTGAATTCAGCCCTCTCCAAATATGAATTGCAAAGTTGCTTAGGACATTCATCCACTAAACGATGTTTAAGTTAGAGGTCAACTACATCCATTGCAGTCTGGGGACTAATTCAACTCGAGAACTTGGGGGTGCTTTTCGAGTCTTCCAGCGAAGAGCCCACCTTGAAATGGCAGGGATAAAGATTAACATAATTTGTGATACAGCCAACGAAGAACGTAATTTAAAATTTTTATTCAATTATCCGAAATACATAATAATTTCTAGGATAAAATTGCATATTACTGAACTTCTTCATACTTCGCATTTCAGCGAGATTCTTACTGAATTGTTGTTGTAGTTGAGAATTTGCAAGTTGAACAAAAATATATGATAGATGATAATTATTAAATAATAGAAAATGTAGAATGTAGGTAATTTTATGTTACAAAATTTCAAACATTTATGTTAGTTATTAGAAATATGCATATATCAAGAAATTTGGAATTGTTTTATTTGAATTAATTATAAAATATATCAAGAAATTTTTAAAAAAATAGTTTACAAGTCAAGAATGCCATAAATCCATCCAAAGTTAGTTGAAATGAATGAATGTTGTCTATCAAAGATTATCAAATGAAAGGACTTCAAACGACCTTATTGCTCTTAACTATGGTAGGTGTTACAAAGGTCACCTTGGGCCTCGAATTTTTACCGAAGTTGATCGCTAGCACCCGTTACACTATAGTCTCACTTAGATCTGCTTAAGCAAGACTTTAGCCTTCAACAACTCTTGATGTGTTTACCTCGCACCCTCAAAGAAACAATACTACGAAGGTAATAAGAAAAAAAAGACAACCAGGAAACAAAAGAGATACGGTAAAACTAACTTTTATATTACATTCCCTTAAAAGAATACAAGGAATGCTCTCTCTGATCGAATGAGAAGAGTAAAGCTTGAATGAGTTATATATAGGCACTCTAACTTAGAAGCCAAGTTACATTCATAATCTTACTTAAACTAAACTGCCTAAGATCGTGCTAAGATCACGTCTATCTCTATTAGATTACATGACATAGACCAATTGGATGACACCCCCATCCAAGTAGGACTCTTATTGATAAGATAGAATCTACAAGATAACAGAAAGATAGAGTTTACATTCAAATAGGAAACTAACATCCTTATCCTCGAAGATCTCCGCCATCTTCAGATGTTGAGTTTCATTGCAACTCTAACTCCTAGTTGTCACCACATCATCTAAGATCTCCTCATCTCTATCTGTTGATGATGCAATGTGATCTTACCAAAGCCCACATAGCACACTAGCTTAATCCAATGCTTCCTACAACAAGTCCGCTAGTTATGGTTCATTCATCCAAGCATGGGCCAAGTCCTTAGTCGATCAAGCCTTTAGCCTGGTCGAGTCAATCTCTACAAGGTCCGAGACTCTCAAAATTCGCACTAATTTCGATCTCACTTACCCATGTTTGCCTTAGTATTTTCGCATGCCTCCCTCATATGTGTAAACCAGCTAACCTTTTGCTTAAGGCGCATCATGAAAGTCGTTGGGAAGTGCTCCAAAGTTTAAGGGTCTAACAAACCACCCCTACCAGATGGATTCGACGCCCTCGTCGAATTAGTCTGTTGGCACTCCTCCACGAGTGGTTTCTTTAAAGACTTCTTAACCAACTCTTGAAGACAATAGCAAGCTTTCATATCGATTAACACTTCACCCATGTACCATTTTCCCAATCCATTCGAGTCTTTGCTTCCACTTGTACTCACCTTCTCAAGGTTCACCGCGCCCACCAAAGACATGTTGAGAAGAGCTCCATTCGCTGAGCTTTCCCTGTCACCTTGATCCTCTGCGATTTTGGAAATGATATGCTCCTTACATGCCTTTGTTTCGGGCTTTCTCAAGCATAGTTTGACTCCTTTTCAATGATCATAGCCGACACTTGTGCTACCTGTGTTGTAGTCTCCTTCGTCCCACCAACGAATCTACAACAATTAATAAAGAAGGATTTGTCATTATGCATAACTATCATACCTCTCAAACTTAAGTACAACACCGTCTTTGCTACATTAAGGAAGTCGATTCCTAATATCATTTTGAAATCCTCAAGTGGTATGACCATGCAATTCATCTTGGCATGCCAACTCCTTATGCTCATTGGGACGTTTTTAGTAGCTCCCATCACCGCTTGTGCCTTACCTCGTAAGGGTTCTTAACTTTGTCGAGGTCTTGGACACTCTAAGCTCCAACTTACGCACCATCCTTTCCGTCACAAAGGAAAGTGACGCACCCGTATCTACCATCACAGTCACCTCTATCTCATTAACCTATATTCTCTCATACATTACATCATCATAGGGCTTACATTCTTTACTAACCACATTTAACAACACAATTGGATTTAGCATCATCTAAAGATTCTCCCACTTCTTCAACTATCGGGGCGTTTAACTTTTCTTTTCTCGGACATTCTTTTGCATAATGTGATACACCACACAGATAAAAAGCAATCTTGCTCTTTTTGGAGGACGTCTCTCCACTCTTAGAGCCACCATTTTGCTTGCTTTTTTCCTTGAAGCCTCCCTTCTTGGAATCCTTCTTCTTCTTCCCCTCGGTAGTCTCCTGTTGAGCATGGCCTTTGCCCTTCACAAAATTAGTGGAGCTTGCCTTAGTTTCCTTCATCGCTCGAAACTCCACCAAAGCATCAGCGACCAATTGCACCAACCACGTGCTTCACATTTTGCCTCCGCAACTCCATTTGTGCCCACAGTTATAACCCGGATAAAAAGTTAAAGAACTTGTACTCGTCTGACATGTTTTCAATATCAAGTAATAAAGAACTAAAAGACTTAACATAGTCTCTTACCAAAAATTCTTGTTTCAGTTTCTTCAAGGCATCCCAACAAGCCATGAAGTATTCAACGGAAGAAATTGATCCTTTAACTCCTTCTTCATGAGCTCCCACGTATCCACAGGAGTTCTACCCGCACTGATCTCCATAAAGGTTCTCGTCCTCTAATAGAGCTTGGAATCCCCATCCAAGCATATGGTTGTCATATTGACCTTCTCAATATCTGGCACCCTAGCAGCCGCAAAGTATTGCTCCATATCCTACAAGAAATTCTTAAGCACCTTGGCATCCCGCACGCCTTCGAACACCTTAGGTTCACGTACCTTCACCGCTTAAGGTTTTGGTGATGAGCTTTCCATACGGTCAACATCTGTTGCAATAGCACGCCTCAACACTGTGATCTCGAACTGCACCCCTTCTTGTGCCTTCAATAAATCCGCCATCTATTGCTGCAAATGCCGAATCTAATCCTCCATCACCTCGAATCGCAATTGATAGGATGAGACCTCCTCCTCTCCCGCAAGAATCGGTCCAATGAGTGCCTCCACCACCCTAGTTACTCGTTCTGTCAAGTTCCCTACTGCCATACTGAAATTAGGCTCTGATACTAGTTGTTACAAAAGTCACCTTGGGACTCAAACTTTCACTGAAGTTGATCGCCAATACCCTTTGCACAACAGTCTCACTTAGGTCTGCTTAAGCAAGACCTCAGCCTTCAACAACCCTCTAGGTATTTATCTCGCACCCTTGAAGAAACAATGCTACGAAGGCAATAAGAAAATAAAGACAAATAGAAGATAAGAGAGATAAGATAAAACCAACCTTTATATTACTTTCCCTCAAAAGAATACAAAGAATGCTCACTCTTACTGAATGAGGAGAGCAAAGCTCAAATGAGCTATATATATAGGCACTCTAGCTTGGAAGCCAAGTTACGTTCAGAATCCTACTTAATCTGAACTGCCTAAGATCGTGCTAAAATCATGTCTATCTCTATCAGATTATATCACATGGACCAATTGGATGACACCCCCATCCAAGCAGGACTCTAACTGATAAGATATAATCTACAAGATAACAGAAATATAGAGTTTACATTCAAATAGGAAACTAACATCCTTATCCTCGAAGATCTCCGCTATCTTTAGATATTGAGTTCCACTGTAACTATAACTCCTAGTTGTCGCCACATCATCCAAGATCTCCCCACGATCTCTGTCTGTTGATGATGTAGTGTGATCTTGCCAAAGACCACATAGCACACTAGCCTGATCCAATGTTTCCCACAACAAGTTCACTAGTCGTGGTCCATTCATTTGAGCATGGGCCAAGTCGTTAGCCTGAGTCGAGTCAATCTCTACAAGGTCCGAGACTTTACCAAATTCGCACTAATTTTGATCCTACTCGCCCATTTTTGCTTTAGTATTTTCGCCATGCCTCTCTCATGTGTGTAAACCAGTTAACCTTCTGTGTAAGGTGCATCATGAATGTCACTGAGAAGTGCTTCGAAGTTTAAGGGTCTAACAGTAGGCTACAGATGCAGTAACATAACATTACCTATTAGGTGTAGGTCTAGTGAAGATAGACAGAGGAACTAGCTTTAACTACATATTATTGTTTGTAACTTGAGTTATTGTAACATTTATCTCTCGATTGAACAGGGTATAAGGACATTTCCCATATGTGCTAACTACTTCAGGACATTAATTAAAAGAGCCTTTAGTTAATATATGTATATTACCTTCATCGTCAGAGACATATGATTGATTGCAAACTCTAACTAGATAGTTGTTCTCATCAGCAATGCAAGCACCAAATTATTTTTTTTTCATAGATGGTCTAATTGATTAAACAAAATTAATTGACGTGTATGTATTCAATTAAAATGGATTTGGTAACTATCATGCACAAAAGCATGTCTATCACTACCAACATATAGGAAATTAGTATGACTTGTTGATATTAAATTGATATTGATGAGTGATGAAGAAAACTAGCAAATCTAATTTCTTTTATTAAGGCCTGAAATTCGTAAATCGTAACAATGTAATTCTTTTGTTGAATGAAAAAGTGCATGTACTTAGTAAGATAATGATTTTAAATATTATTGAAATTAGGATAAAACATGTGAGTGTATATAACTCCTTTTTAGGTATTTAAATATACGATATTATTAGGTATAATTAAACATTTCAAGGTACTATTAATTTTTAAAATAATTCATTGTTAAAATAAAAATGGAAGTAATTAAAAATTATAAGATCCTTTGTATGAAATCGAAAAAATTATTTTTCAAAAAAAGTTAAAACTGTAAATATCCATCTATAAGATATCTTATCCATATTAGAGATAGTTTACAAACATATCTAATTCTATTTATTTGATTAAGCAACTTGTAACAAGAAAAAGAATTGGAAATAATTAAAATCATAAAAAAGATCATTTGAATTCTTTTTAAAAAGACAAAGTTTAGATAAATTAAATAATAAGGATTCAATTAACATTTTGTTGGATAAATGGCTCCCTTCTTTACTTGTTTTTATCAAATTTGTTGTATTCTTATCTCACATCAATGGTTATAAACATTTTTTGTTTTTATATTAAAAGGAGTGTTTGTTAAGGCTTGAGTAATTTGTCCCTTAGTACTTTGATAAGAAGTTGGACCTAGGAAAAATTTGTGCATGTGCGGAGGTGCAAGTCATTAATTCAGGTTGGGCTATTTCCTATCATTTTCTATCGAATGTGTTTACTTTTCTACCGGAAAGTTATTCTTTGTTTGTGTCTTTACACATTTTTGTTTCTTTCGATTTTCAAACTTTACAAACACTGTCCATAAATGTTATGAGCATTTTTTGAATTCATCTCCATGATTTTTGCCTCACCCACAAATTCTTCTCCAACGTTTGATTTGGTTTTGTTTTTTAGGCTTTATAATCATTCTTTTAATAGAAAAAGACTTCCAATAAACTGATAATACTTTCTCTCAAGGTGACTATACTTTTGTGAATTCCAAGTTTTTGACCTTGAGTGCATGAATTCATGGTCTAGTTATGTTAACCTTGGGGAGCAAACGACATCATCTATTGCACCACAATTGTGCCAAATTTTGTTTTCAAGACAGTGGCTATACCATGATACAGCTATTCTATAAGTTTTATTCTCTACTATATATTTATTTTCTTACATATTAAAAGAAAATTTTCATAGTAGGAATCTACAATGGTCGTATCATTAAGCAAAGTCTTACCTGACCTCTTTAAACTCGAACCCTTAGATGGAACCAATTACAAATTTGGTCCTAAAAATTACTTATTTCCTTTGTACAACTAGAAGTGGATTATTTGTTATTCATTGATCTTCTATCTATTAAAGTCACAACCTCTAAAACTCCTACTACTCTCACTGAAGAAGAAGCTAGGATAAATCATGAAAAAGATAATGAAACAGCTAAAGGACGTCTGGTAAATCATATGACTAACTCTCTGTTTGATCTCTTCTTGAATCAAAAATCTATCAAGGTCATTTGAGACACCCTTAAAAAGAAGTATGGGGCAAATGTTCCTAGAAAGGAAAAATATATGGTGGGAAAATAGTTGCAATTTTAGATGGTGGATGACAAACTAGTGTTAGACCAAGTTTACAAATACGAGAACCTAGTAATTGATGTGCTAAGTAAGGGCATGAACATAGGTGAGACATTGCAGATAAATGTGTTATTAAAGAAGTTTCCACCATTTTGGAGGGATTACACAAATCAATTGAATCACAAGTAAGAAGATATAGATCTTTATAAGCTTATCAATCACATGAGAACTGAGGAGGCTAATCACCTTAAAGATAAGCTAAATTATGTTTCTTCTATTTTTGTCAAAGCTAACTTGGTTGAGTCTTCTACTGGTACTTCTAAGGACAAGTTTAAAGGCAAGGGCAAGAAGAATCAAAAGGATTAGTAGCAAAAAAAAAACAAAACCAGTTTAAAAAAGTGATGGAGAAATTAAAAAGAAGAAGGTGGCTTGCTATCTTTTTGGTAAACCAAGCCATAAAGTGAATAAATGCCATTATTTTAAAGTCCAAGATTGGAAGCCTACTACTCAATCTGTTCCTCAAGCCAATCTTGCTGAAAATGATGAAATTATAGCTACTTTGGTCGTCGAGGCTAACCTAGTGGAGAACAAAACTGCCTAGACGATGGATACCAGTGCTTTAAAGCATCTTTGCACAAACAATGAGTTGTTCCACTAGTTTAAGGATGTTGTAGATGAGAATGTGTCTTCATGGGAAACTCCACAACTACTGGAGTGCTTGGTAAAGGAATAATCTTTCTTAAACTTACTTCCTGAAAGACTTTAGCTTTAAATGATGTCTTATGTTTCCCCTTCCTGTGTAGGAACTTAGTTTTGGTAACTTGCTTAATAGGGTTGGACTGAATTTCTTTTTAGGTTGATAAGGTCATAATTACCATAAATGGGGACTTTGTGGGAAATGGATACTTAGTTGATGGACTCTTTGAACTGAACATTATTTCTCCTTCTTTTAATGCTAGTTCTTCTACTGTTTATGCTTATATCGTAAATATATTAATTTGTGACATGGTAGGCTAGGACATGTTAATGCTACTTCTATTAAGAGATTTTAAAAACATGCATTTGATAAATGTTATAGATGGTGAATTCTTTAAGTGCTTTATGTGTGTAGAAGCAAAGTTTGCTTAAAAAAACTATTTAAACATGTAACAACTAGATGCAATGAGTTGCTTGAGTTGGTTCATACAAATTTGACTAATTTTAAGAACTCTATTAGTAAAAAGGAAAAAAACTATCTAACCTTTATCAATGATTATTCGAGATACACTAAGGTTTAGCTTCTAAGATCCAAAGATAGGCCAAAAAGATGTTCTTAAAATACAAAGCAGAAATAGAAAACCAATTACATAAGAAAATCAATAAAATTATGTCTAATAATGGTTGAGAATATAGTTTTAATTTTAATAGTTTTTATGAAAACATGGTATAATGCATAAATCTAGTGCCCCTTATGCACTCCAACAAAATGACTTAACAAAGAGAAAAAAATCGAACACTTAAGGAAATAAGGAATGTTATGTTATTGAGTTCTAGTATGTCTTACAATATGTAAGGGGAAGCAGTAATTTCAACGTGCTATATTCTTAATATAATTCCTCATAAAGAGTTATTTAAACTTTATGAGCTATAAAAAGGATTTGTTCCTAAGCTTAATTATTTAAAAATATGGGGGTTTAGTTAAACTTTATGAGCTATAAAAAGGATTTATTCCGAATCTTAATTATTTAAAAGTGTGGGAGTGTATAGCCAAAGTTGGCTTACCAGACTTTAGAAAGATAAATATTGGGCCAAAGGCCTTTAATTATGTGTTTATTGCTTATGCTTATAATAGTGTTGCATATAGATTTATTTCATTAAGTGATAATTCTATTTTTGAATCTAGAGATTTATTGAATATGTCTTTTCGTTAAAGAAAAATGATGCTAGTAATATTGTTGGTCCTTCTAATATTGTTTATGTGCCTTTGTCTTTGCCTGCTTCTACTTCTATTTCAAATGAATATGTAAATGAAGCTAAGAAAAGCAAAAGGTGAAGAATTAAAATAATTTTTGGACTAAATTTTGTTACTGTTTTTTAATTTGAAAATTATGATATTGATATAATAAATGAGGACATTGTTTATTTCTTTTTAATTAAAGGAGATCCTAAGGCATAAAAAGATGCTTTGACTTCCATAAATGCTAGCTTTTGGAAAGAAGCCATCAAAAGTGAGCTTGATTCACTAATGACAAATTGTACTTTGAACTTAGTTAATTTGCCTAAGGTTGTAAACCAATTAGACGTAAATGGATCTTTAGAAAGAAAATGAGGCCTGATGGAACTATAGGAAAAATTAAAGTCAGATTGGTGGTTATAAGTTATAAACAAAGGAAAGGCATTAACTATTTTAAAACCTACTCTCCTATGACCAAAATTACTACTATTAGAACTCTAGTTGCTTCTACTACAATTATGGCCTAGAAGTAATTCAAATGTATGTGAAAACTTCATTTCTTAATGGTACCATAAACGAAAAAATATATATGGAACAAGCTAAGGGTTATATGGTTCCTTGTTAGGAGGACAAGGCGTGGAAGCTTAGAAAGTCCCTTTATAGACTTAAACAAGCTCTTAGACAATGGTATGAGAAGTTTGATTGAACCTTAGTAAGCAATGGTTATATTGTGAATGCATCTTATTCCTAGGTTTATACAAAAATGATTCGATCAAATTATGTGATTATATGCCTTTATGTTGATAATATACTCATTTTTTGTACTAATATGGATGTGGTCAATGAGACCAAAATATTTTTTTCTTCTCAATTTGATATGATAGATTTAAGAGAAACTGATGTAATGTTTGGTATTAAAATGAGAAAACTGAAAATAGCTTCTCTTTATGTCAATCCCATTATATTGAAAAAATGTTGAAAATATTGTTGTAGCGCCCCCTTACTACAGGGTACACACCGGGACGCCCGGAGGTCATTCCGGTACATATCCTATGATAAGGGCGAGCTACGTTCAATCACTACATTAACTTCATATGGCATCATATCCTTTTTCGCTTATAAAGAATCATAAAAAAATCACAATAGTTTTAAAACCAGCTTTTCCTCATTTCATTTCTCAAAACCGAAAGTCTACATTGTGTCTTTCAACCTTTACTACATGTACATCAACAAAACCTA
>JAOTBA010000006.1:29048200-29060756 GCA_025629845.1 Erythroxylum squamatum | reverse complement strand
CATCAATTCATATCACAATCATTTCACAAATTTGCATTTTTCATGATTAACACACTTTCACTCAAGCATAAGCAGTTTTGCATTTCAATCAATCAAGCATACTTAACAAAATGCATATGAAATGCTCATAAGACACTTTTCAATTATTATGCTATTGTGACTGAGTGCCTGAACTGTCCCATATAGGGCTCATTAAACATTGAGCCTAAGGCTCTGAATCACTTTTGAGCTCGAGGCTCAGTTTCACTTATTGAGCTTTAAGCTTTAATCAGTGACTACTCTGGTCACAACTGCCATTATCTAATTATGCATTAAGTATGGACTGTATGCACCACAATCACTCACATTATAGAGCACATAGTTCTTCATATTCACATTCAAGTAGCACTTCAATAATTCAATCCACATTACACACTCATCGGACCTTCTGTTCGGAATCCACAATCAAATCATATTTATTCCTTATTCAAAACATAATTTTAAGCAAACAATAATTGAGAGAAACCATCTAGGTTACTCACAAGCTGCTCCAGAGGCTATTGCCTGGAAGATCTGGCAACGTCTGGAGGTTTACGTTCCAGTTACTCCTCTATAACAAATAATGTACACAATATCACAATTTGCAAAATCATAAGTATTCAATAATGGACATGTATGAAATGAATTATGTACCATGCGTGTTCATGATAATCTCGAGAAATTTCCATCATAAAATCGATCTCATATCAAAACTCATCTAAGTATAATTTACACTTAGGTTTATGCCTCACTAGAACTATTGAAATCACAATTCATTACTCACTGGCTTACTTTCAGATTTTCTAAAACACCCCTTTCGGGTCTACTGTTCACCTTCAATCAGAAGGTGAAAATAAGATAATTAGGTCACACTTTCTTCTAGACAAGTGTTCCTACATCTCTTATCTTTCCATTGATACCAAAATAACTCAATTTGGTTCAGTGAGTCAAAAGATATACTTCAAACATTTTTGGACTGCTTTTGTCCAAATAGTATACTATGCACAACTTCCATCTGGAATTTAAACATCTTAGAGACTGAATTAGATTCCAATTTCTTCATACCATTTGTATCCCCATGTCTCTAGTTTACTAGAAAATAAAAATCATCTCAATTGGAGCTCTACTGATCCCGAAATCATCAAAATACTGAAGTATGTTCAATAGAATAACACCAGTTCTCATTATTTAGGAGTACACACACTGTACCCGCCCCATGTTTTTCACTCAATCTTTCTCACTTAATTTTAGATGTCTGTGACTTTTGGTAGAGATGTAGAGCAATGTCTTACTAATCCAATGGTTCAAGAATCAGATCATTTGGGGGTTTAGAGAGGAAGTTATGGCCAAAAGAATCAAACATGTTTCTGTTCTTACTCACATTGTAGATATCTTGGCGCAATTGCTATAACTTCTGCTACATATGTCAAATTGATTTCATGTTTAGACGGTTTGAAAGAGGACTTCGAGATCTACAACTTTCATGAAGACCTTAAAGACAAATTCTATGTTTTGAAGGATAAAAAATGGAACAGAAGACAGAAGATGAACAGTAATTAAGACGATGGGTATAAACAGTAACTAAGACGAAGTGAATGAACAGTAACTAAGACGAAGCGTCTTAGATGAACAGTAACTTTGTCTTAGATGAACAGTAACTAAGACGAAGTGGATGAACAGTAACTAAGATTAAGCGTCTTAGATGAACAGTAACTTCGTCTAAGATAAACAGTAACTAAGACGAAGTGGATGAACAGTAACTAAGACGAAGCGTCTTAGATGAACAGTAATTTCGTCTTAGATGAGCAGTAACTAAGACGAAGTGGATGAATAGTAACTAAGACGAAACATCTTAGATAAACAGTAACTTCGTCTTAGGTGAACAGTAACTTCATCTTAGATGAACAGTAACTAAGACGAAGTTTTCTTCCTTCTTTCATTTACATCGTCTTACTTTTTCTCTCCAGAGCATCTCTACTTATAAAGATCATAACTTTTGACTTAGATGTCCAAAATTTTCATACTATATACCGTTAGAAAGATAAAAGCAAGATATACAACTCTCAAGAAGGAAACTTTACCAAAATCTATCTAGATTAATCCAGATTTTCTTCCGAAATTAGAACACGAATTTTACAATAGGCTCCCAACGTCCTGCACCCAGTTCTCAACTTCATGACAACTTTTGTGATTCTTAGAGATAGAATTGAAATTCGATGTCTTCATACAAAATGTATTCATATATCTCTAATTTAATTCAAATCAAGAATCATCTCGTTTGGACATCTAGAGAAAACGTTGTCGCTAAAAGTCTAAAGCATACTCAGTGAACATTTTCCAGATTTTCAAATTTTCAATATTTTACAATACGTAATCGCTAATAATCTTTCAAAACACTAAATTAACACTATAACCAAATTTTTCATCCCCAACAACACAATATTTAAGAACAAACACGTAAATGTCATTTTTCATGCAGATGATAGTAACTTATCAAATTTATTTCATAAATCCCCAACTCTAAAGGATTTATTCACTATTTACCTGCTGAAAACTCTAAAATCTTCAAGCCCTAAACTCCACACAATTTATGTACTTCACTGAGTACAATGACTAGCTTCTGGTTTTTCTTAGGGTAGAAGACACAAATGGCAAAGTGGGTTTGTTGTAGGAAAGGAAAAGCATAGAAATCTCTTAGAAGGTGTTTGATGGAAAACTTTGTATATGGGAAGAAAATTTGAAGAAGATGATAATGAAAAAGGAACTTAGACGTATAGCTTAACCTTTCAACTCTCAGGGAACAGTAACCTACTTCTAGCAAAAGTACAAAAGCCTAAGTGACACTTGTTACTTTCCTAACACCTAAGCTCTAATTTAGCTTCTTTTGAAACTAACTCCCTTAACTTTCATCATTACAATCCAACTATCTCCAAATCTTCTTTTGATTTCTTTTTTCTATTTTCTATAATTTTTTCCGAAATTTATTCCTAAATTCACCAAAATTCACAAATACAATATTCTTACTAACCAATCGAATTTCCAATATAAATAATTTTAAAATTCTCAAAACTCCTAAAAATCACAACTCAATCTAATTATACCCGGAATTATTTATGAATGCATGTACAAATTTTTCTTCATGTGTAGCAACTTCACTATTCATGTGTATGTGTATGACATATTATGCATGAACATGGAAATGCATTTCTAACTCTCATTAATCACTCATATCTACCATTTTAACCTTCCCACAAGTAATGGGATGTTACAATCGTAATGTATCTCTTAAGAAGAACAAAGGTTTTAGTATTCATAAGCAGAGTATACTAAAATTATAGGAAGTGTTATATTCCCAATAAATTATACTAAACCTAACATAATGTATGCTATTAGTAGATTAAGTTGTTATACGTATAAACTGAGTAGTGAACATTGGAATGCAATTTATCGTTTGTTAAAATATCTCAAAGGTACCATAAATTGGTGTTTCAATTTCAGTAAATTTATTATGTTAGAGGATTTTGTGATGCAAATTGGGTATCTAACAATAATAAAGTTAGCTTTGCTAATGGTTAAGTCTTTACCTTGGTTGGAGGTGCTATATAATAGAAATCAATGAAAGAAATATGTATAGCACACTCCACTATAGAATATGAATTCATTGCTTTTGAGTTGGCAATTCAAGAAGCTGAATGATCGAGGAACTTCCTAGCAGATATGCTATTGTGGGGAAATCCCAAGTGTATCAATTTTGATACATTATGATTCACAAGCAGCCATTGGTATAATGAAAAATAGAGTGTCTAATTGCAAAAGAAGACAAATTGGCATTAGACATAATGTAGTCAAACAACTCATAAAAATAGAGTACTTTCTTTAAAATATGTGAGATCTGAGAGGAACTTGGTAGACCCCCTCACTAAAGGATTAACAAGGAAAGTAGATCTTAAATCATCAAGGGGGATAAGGATTAAGCCCGCGGATTGAGGAAGTATGTTAGATACCATATTATGGTAAAAAAACCATATGAGTCCACAATATGCACAACATTTCCATCCCAATGGTTTGTAGTCGTGTTTGACGTTAAGCTAAGCCTCAATCTTTTAATGAATGTATAACCCTGTTATTTAGGTAGTCTTAGAGAGATGAACTTGATGGATTCACCGCCTAATTTGTGGTGGTCCTAATATGGTAGACTGGATGGATATGATTTTTCAAATATTAAGCCATATTGATTTTTAATAGTTTCATAACCCTTAATGCGCAATCTGTAGGCCGATAGACTTGGAGAAATCATTTACTTAAATATAATGGCGGGGTTGCCTTATGTGAAAGACTTATATTGTCTTTCTAGAGCACTCATGAGAACTCAAGGTATACGTGTGGCCATAAAAAGTGCTTATTGTAATTTATCTTCTTTTCATTATAAAATTCGTAGAAATTAAGGTTATAATATATATTGTGAGGGTCTCATCCTAAATCAATAAATCTTATGAGAAATTTATTTGATTAACTAAGTTATTACCTCACATCACTATGCATTAATTGAATAGAAAGACATTGATGCTTAAGTATATAACCCTTCCTTTACCTATAAAATTTAGAGTTAGTGAGCCATTTAGAAGGGGATTGTTGGATAAATGGCCCCCTTTTTACTTCTTTTACCAAATGTGTTGTATTCCTGTCCTATATCGGTGGGCATAAACATTTTTTTATTCTTTATATTGAAATGAGTGTTTGTCAAGGCTTGAGTAGCTTATCCCTTAATATTTTGGTAAGAGGCAAGACCTAGGCTAAATTTTGTCTACATGCTTAGTCGGTCAAGGCTGGGAGTGATGCCGGCGTAGGTCATTGAATTAGGTTAGGCTATTTCTAATCTTTTGTCTATTGAATTTGTTTATTTTTCCACTGAAGAGTTGTTCTTTGACTAGGTCTTTACATGTTTCTATTTATTTAAGTTTTTGAACATTGCAAACGCTCTCTAGAAATGCTATAAAAATCTTTTGGACTTGTCCCCATGATTTTTGCCTCACCCATGGATTTTCCTTCTACGTTTGATTTGGTTCTATATATTGGGTTTTTCCAGACATTCTTTTCATAGATAGAGACCTGTTCTAACCTGATAATACTTTTTCTTTAGGCAATTATATTTATGCAAGTTTCAAGTTTTTGACCTCCATTGCATTGGTTTATGGACTAGTTGTTTTATCCTTGGGGAGTAGACAACATCATCGATATACCACGATCGTGTCAAATTTTTCTTCCAAGGTAATGGTTATACCACGACACAATTATTTGATAAGTTTTATTGCCTATTATATCTTTATTTTCCTTACACATATTACCCTAATTAAAATACCTAATTAAAATACAGTAATATCCTAACAAAGAAGAAATAAAAAGGCCTTTTACAAACTAAGGGGAAAGAAAACTGCTTATGTTTTGTCACATTGATTTTATTTATTAGTATTTCTTGTACAAGAAGCTTATCTGACATATAATTATAGTTATTGAGAAATGTGAAAACTGAATTCATTTTCCATTTTATCAGCAAAAATAGAGATTAACAAAAATAAAATGTGAATCTTTAACCAAATTAGATAAGAACATATTGACAATATATTGTTGATTATTCTATTCATACTGGAAAAAATCGTACTTCTGTTGTATAAAATTAGTGAATTCAATGTAGATTTTACTTAAAACTTAGATTATTACATTTGAATTGAAATGTAATATTCTTCGTCTTCATTGCTTCCCTAATCACCATATTTCTCATATTGGTAATTCATGTGCCACTTGACTAATTAAAAGAATTGATGACATGCATTGAGAAGAATACTTCAATTCAATATGTAGGATTAAGCAAATACGATCACAGTCATAACATCTGTATTAGGATTTACTATTTGTTAGATTAACATACTTATTATGGCTTCATAAGAAATAACAAGTTTAGTTTTCATTTTTTAATTAAGTGCCCAAGCCTTTAAGATTTTTAAATAAGTGACCAAACTTTTTTAATCTTAATAGTTCAGTTTAAAATATTAGTTTTATTAGTATTTTGTTGATTTGGCTAACAAAATTATTTTTGTCAATAACCTGTAGAGTTTCATGTGAAAAATTAATGGGTTAACTAAAAAAAATCTTAAACTTTACTGAATTCTAAAGTTATAGTCTAAACTTTAAAAAGTTGTAATAAAATACTTTAATTTTTAATTTTTTACAAAAATAGACCGACGTTAGTCTTTCCACTGATGTGGCAAACTATGTCACCTATCATCTTTGCCATGCGGTTGACACAAAAATTTTATTTTTCACATCAACAAAATATAAATAAAATAAAATAAAATATGAAAATAATTCATTTTCTGTTATTCCTCTCCCGGATACTTCCATTACCACCAACATTACACCATCCTCAAGTTTTGCAAGCTCCACCATTCTTTCTATAGTATTAAAACTTAAACGAAGCAAAACAAGTCCTCAAATATGGTGATGTTATTTTACAGTGATTATTTGCATTCTCTTTTGGATTGTGAATATTGCTTGTAACTTTGTAATTTCCATATGAATCATAAACATTGTGCCTTTTTCCTTTAATAAGGTCTAAAATGGCTTATAAGAGAAGTTTACATCTCAGAATTATAATTTAATTGTTATAAAACATCTAAGGATTTTTTAGTTGACCCTAGAAATAGGCACAAGTTCAAAGGAGAAACTATTAGGTGGTTGCCCAAACACGTCGAGCCTGCCATCAACGCTATCATCAACATTTGAAATTGTGTCTACAATTGCTATATTTGTAAATGGAACTCCTAAAATTCCCACCACCACTAACGAACCACCATTGAACAAAGTGTTAACACATTCTAATGGACTCGGACAAACTAAATGTACTAACTAACTCATCTTTTTTAGTAGATTTGGAACTTAAAGAGGTTGGTCAACTTAGGAGAGGAGATCAGAGGAGTAGTAAGGCATAAGAGAGAGTAGGATGGAGAAAATGGTATCAGATTGCTTTGGATGTATTCTTATTGTTATTCACATTATTGCCTCCATTTTCTATATTATTCTTTCCTTTCCCCTTTTCCTATATTTAACTAAACCTAAGAGCCCAATTCTTTCTCCCCACTACTTCAAACTTTTAAGAGAATGGTTATTTGGATGTGATGTGAGAAATATAGAGAGAACCATGTAAGTTTCCCTTACCACAAGTGCTTCACTTGTTAATTAAATATGAAATGGGGAGAAGGAATAAGACAAGCACGTGCACACTTAAGGGGGATTTAGAGACAACACATATGAAGTAGGGTATAGGCGAAAGGGGTTTAAATTTATATTTTGTTGATGTAAAAAATAAAATCTACATGTCATCCACGTGGCAAAGATGATAGGTGATGTGGTATGTCTCGTCATTAATGTTAACAAAAAGATTAATGACGATTTTTTTAAAAATTAAAAATTTGAGCATTTTTTTGTTACTTTTAAAAATTCGGACTATAATTACAAAATTCAGAGAAGTTTAGAATTTTTTGTAATTAATCTAAAATTAATGGCCAACTAAGTATTTATGTGGACTAAAATACTTAACCTATAACTTACACATAAAACCTATACCTATAACTCATCTACCATATCTTTCCTACTCATGCAATTCAAGGAAATGCTTTCTATGAATTTCACAAGATTGTTCTTTGCTTTCTCTGAATGTATTTTGATGGGACTCCACAATTAACAGGAGAGGAGACGTAGAGGAGATGAGAGATAGATGAATTGGGTATTTTGAAATCAAATGAGTTATGGGTATATGGGCTATGGATTATGTGTAGTGAGTTATGGGTATAAATATGAGGTGTGTGTTATGAGTTGGATATTTTAGTCCACATAGATGCTTAATTGACCATTAATTTTTTATGTGAAAGTTTACATGTTATGAAAAAATGATTATCCTAGCCAAATCAGCAAAATACCAACAAAATTAATATTCTACATTGAATTGTTAAAATTATAAAAAGTTCACTTAACTGAAATTTTTAAAAGTTTGAATACTTAATTAAAAGATTTAACACTTTAAAATCTATTATCCTTTTGGTTATTATATGCCATTCATTCTATTTGATTTATAATTGGAAACATGTATTGATCTAAAAGAGATCTAGTTACTATAATACACAAAAGCATGTCTACTACTGTCACATCATCATCTTCCATTTGTTGAATATATGTGTTTATATTATATTTTAATTTAATTTGTTGATACTAAATTATATTTTTCTTTACTAGGAAAAAGATATTCTCCATTAAATTGACAAGCAAAATAGGTACAATCTCTCATAAAAATTAAATATAAGATTCAAGTATTTATTTTTTAATTTAAGGTACAACTCGTTAAAGTTTAAACATTACATCAACTTATCATAATTGAGATTGAATTAGTAGAATTACAAGAAATGTCAACTCTAAACTGTAGTTACATTTATTAGGACTCTGTCAAGGTAGTTGTGAGTTATGGTTCATTTAATTGTGGTCCTAACTTTTATCAATTGCTTTATTTGGAAGACCTTAGTCTATTTTTTTTTTCATATTTCAAATGCATGAATCATATAATAGTGGTAGAATATTAATCCAAAATAGAATCACATAAATGTACTACGGTACATATTTTCACAATTTTTTGGTATTGGAACCACAATATTATACTCAATTTAAATAATGAAAGTAATAAGAAATAAGAATTATTGCAATTTATTTATTATATCTAGTTTCTCTAAACATAAAAGACACATATTTTTTATATATTCAGTTATTCTAAAATCATTTTCATTATTTTGAATTACTTAAAAATTTTATAATTTCATAATACTTATTTGTTAGAGAGCAAGTCTTGGAACAATTATTAAAGTTACTCTTTTTTGATCAAAAGGTTACGGATTCGAGTAAGAGTTACTTTTTCATTTTACAAACAAGTTTCCGTGATTCGAACCCTAGCATTGTTGCTATTGTTTTCGTATATTATTTATTTGTTAATATAAATTACTAAAAGTTTAACAAATTATTAAAAGTTTTTTATAAATTTTAATATTATATTTCTAATTATAATTTTTGGAATAAATAAAAATATAGGTTTGTATCGTTTACCTTTTCTTAATACTCCCGGCGTACTATTCTGAAAAACCATATACTCTTCTCACCAAACTACCATTTCACCAAAATTCATACCTAAAATCAGATTGTCTTGCTCAAAATTCCAACACATAGTAAAAAAAAAAAGATTGGATTCATATTTCATGCAATTAGGGTCAAAATATGAAATTTACTATGTACGAAGTATTTTCTAGTGCTCAGTGAGAAAACTGAAATAAGACAAATACGAGAAAGCTTTCAACATAGTTAATCAAGAAAATACCGCAAAGTTGATCTATACATAAGTAGAAACATTGAAGCCTAACTATTAAAAAAGGAAAAAAAGAAAAACTAAACAGCCATTAGACCTTTCACTGATAGGGTACGGATGCATCAGAAAATAACATACTATATATAACAATCTACATCTCTCACTAAGCTTGACCTTTGATCAAATACATGACAACATCGATGGTTATCTTCTTGCCGTGTTGAACAAGCACTCGCCGCCGCTTCCCTGAGAATGTTAGAAGTACTAGCACCGTGATCCACGTCAGCATGGTGGCGCGCGCTGCCACTACCACCACAACTGAAGTCAACAAAGCCCCGGCAACCAGAGCCCCCGGTGCATACAAAGCCGCCCAGTTGGTGTTACCACCGTTAACTTTTGACAGAACACAACACGCGAACAGGAATAACAACGTGGTCTTGAATGCCGTAGTTTTGGACAGGTAATTCATGACTGAAACAGAGGACGCATGAAAGAGAAAGAATAGGAAGAGGGCGAAGAAGAATTGGTGGTGTCGTGGAATTGTTGTTATCTATGATTAAAGTAAGTGTTATAGTGCTATTCCTTGTTGGTTTAGTTGAGGATTGATGATGGTGGGTAATGGTTGGGAGAATGGGATTGGGAGGCATGTGCAGGCACATGGAGAGGTCGTTGGATTTGAGACAAATAATGGATTTAAGTAATATCCGTCGGCGGAGTAAGCAGTGTACTTAGCCATGACATCGGCCATTGGGGCTTTGCAAGCTTCATTCATATTTAATCTATTATAATTTTTTTAAAATACGCAGAGATTCCACTAATAATAATTAAGCTTGGGTTAATTATTGTCAAAATGACTAGAACTAGTCATTTAGATAGTTGACCCTTACTATTTATAAACTCTTTAATATTTTCATGTTTAATTAATATGAGATATTCTAACATTCCTTAAGTACAACTAGAATTGGACAACCAGTTATCATTTAAAATAAATGCAGTGGTAATCGGACCGGATCATTAGGACTGAACATTCAAATCGATAATCAGAAAATTAATAATCTAGACCAGACTTGCTCTGATACCATATTAAAAAAAAATTAATATAGGTAGAGTGAGAGTCCACTAATAATAATTGAGCTTGGGTCAACCATTGTCAAAATGATTAGAACTAATTATTTGAATAGTTGACTCTTACTACTTATAAACTCTTTAACATTTTCATATTTTGTCAATATAAGATATCCTGACATTATGGTCTCGATGTATAAGGACTTTTTTGGTTTGCATGTTACTGCTTTACTCGTTTTGTGTTGATTAATTGATTTCTTAATCCAAGGTTTTGATTTTATGTCCATGTGTTGAAGAATGTGCAGTGAAGATGATGACCGCCCTTAAAATTTCAACCTTCAGTTCTTCACCCTTATTCAAAGGTCAGGAATTTAAGCACTGGATATCAATTATACTTGTATATTTGAATCATGTAATCCACTATATAAGATTAGAGTTATATCTTACAGCATAATATTAATCATGTAATCCACTATATAAGATTAGAGTTATATCTTACAGCATAATTCAATATTAGTCTCTTAAAGTACGAATAAAAACGATAAAAATGTTTTTTATATCCCAAAAATGTAAAAAAAAATCATTTAATTAACCTTCTAAAATAATACATTAACAAAAATTATGTATTTTTTTAATATCCAATAGTACAAACAATATTATCCAATTGACTTTTTTTATTTGAAGAATCCAAAAACGTTTTATATACAAGTGAACCATTTTATTAGACAAAATAATTCATAAATTATAACAACACCATCACTAAAAATTTCACCGAAGCACAAGTATGAGAATAAAAGTCTAATAACACGTAGCCTTATTTTTAATTAATAAAAAGGTTGTTTCAAAATAATTCAATAATTATGTACTCTTATAACCAAAGGAACATAATGGCCTCGATCATTTTCATTCACGTTCTTAAACAAAATTAGCAAATTGTAACAACAAAGACTTCTGTAAAGACGACACCAAACAATGTCGTTGGTAGTAATAGTTTATCATTTTTGGTACGTAACATAGAATATCATCTTCCCAATAATTTCGTCTACTTAACGAAAATTGGAAATTTAGCTCTTAGCCATTGGCCTCCTGATGAACGTTATGTTATCGCCAATGGAACATTTTTCTTTAGAAGGAGACATGCATTTACGATGTATGCTTCAACAAGATAATGCCAGGTTGTCCAGTTTGAGATGGGAGTTGTGAATCTTAGACAACTTTGTTTTAGTTTTATTCTTTCTTTTCCTTAGTAGATTAACCTAATATATTACAGTCCTTATGTGTACGCATTCTCCTTTGTTACTTAATTTTTTATGTATTGGAACACTAATGAACAGAGACAAAGAATCTTGTGAGGTTATAAAAAGGTGACATTTACAACTAGACACATTGCAGGATTCATTCTGCATACTTATGAATTTTGTTCATCTTTTTTTTCTCTTTAGGATTAAAGGAATTCCCATCATTTGGCATGCAGAAGATGCAACAACAACAACAATAATAATATGTTAGAAATGACAAGGCATATAAAGACATTAGAACAAGATGACATTTCATTAGTTATACATTGTTATCTTCAGACATCACGAACACCAATTTGTGTTCAGGTCCTTGACCACTTTATGGGTGGACTTCTTTGTATCATTTTATTCGACAAAGGTACCAACTAGACTGCTTCTTACCTTATCAATCGTGGTTCCTGAGGCATATACTCTATTCCCAGCCTTCTTTGCCTGACAGACATTTAGCATGGAAGAAGATTTGTTGAGATGTGATTCAAATTTTACAGCTGTATCAACAGTTGTTTTTGACTAAGTTATGAGTAATTAGTTAGTTTCCTATTTTTCTGCTTTCTAGATTCGATTAGTGCTTATGTTAGTGCCTAAGATTTCTCCTTTTATTAAGTTAATTAGTTGTTTTGTAGTGCCTATTTAAAACAGGTTTGTTCAGTTTATTATGTAGTTGTAGAGACGCTGGTTCTGCCTTATTCTGATGGGGCTGGACGTTGCTGCATGGATCCATAAGGTTGGTTGACTTAGGCTCAGAGGTACCTGCAAAACAATAAGGCACACCGGGGGT
>JAOTBA010000006.1:29025737-29048100 GCA_025629845.1 Erythroxylum squamatum | reverse complement strand
TTAAGCTAAAAGAAATCAAAACACAAAGCCAATAAATGAATTTATCCAAACTCAGCATCAAACAAGCACAAAAGTTGTTGCTTTCCCTCTATGATAACTTCACTCAATACCATGAGGTTTCTAGTGATCTTAGCAACCTGTAATACTACAAAGCTACAGAGGGAAAAGAAAATAACTTTTCCTCAAGAAAAACGAACTTGAAGCTGATTAGTAGAGAGATTAAGCACTTTCAATCCACGGATTTTTGCACAAGCCTCCGGAAAGAATCTCAATCGTCGGTTAGACAAATCAATCTTATTCAACTCTGCTTCTTTCGATCAGTGAAGAATCGCGAACACCTCCTCATTCATCGCCTCCTCCTCCTCCTCCTCCTCCACAGTCTCCACCACCACATCCTTCCCTTTACCACTCTTGGCGTTCTCATATATCTCAACCAACCGCTTCTCCGCATCCTTCAGCAGCTTCTCGTAAGCTTCGTGCATCATCTCCAACTGCACTATCGTCTTGAACAAGCTCCTCTCCTTCTCCGAGATAGTGCATTCAGTTTCCGAGAGCTTGTGCTTGGCTGTGTCGACGGACTCATGGTCGGGTCGTGGGCCCAGAGTTCGGAGCACGGCTCGGGTCTGGGACACGTCGGAAATGGCGCGTTTCATAGAGGCGAGGAGCTTGGGGTCGGACAAATGGGGCATTTGGGAGAGGATAGGAGGTTGCGAGGAGGGGGAGATTGGGGGCGGTTGCTCGACGTCGGAGGTGGGTGATTTGGGTCCGAACGAGGGGAATCGGGTGAGGACGTAGGAGAGGATTGGAAAGGATTTGGGGTTGGGATCCATGGTTACTCTGTAAGAACAGAACAGAGATTGATTAACAGAGGGTGTAGCCGATGATTATAAGTGTGTGTATATATATATATATATATATATGATTGATATGGTTGTGTCAGATACTCCATTAATAAAGCCACGGAAAGCGAAGGCGCAGAAGACTTGAGAGATTATAAAGATCCAAAGAGGCCCTCAGGAACCGTTCCTTGGCGCCCAAAAATCCCATCTAGGAACTTCCACCTGTCCTTTGGAAATGCCATCAACACAGTGTTCTGATATATTGCAATTGCATGCTTAATTGTAACTAGTTATAGCAATTCTGACTTATTCCAATGAAATCACGAAAAGCAAACAGAAGATAACAAATTTAATCTTTCACTACGATTTTGAATAATTGTCTCAAATTTAAATTGATTATGTTTCGTCCGTTTCTTCGAAAAAGACAATCAAACAATTCTTAATCATGATCCTTATGGATCAAAACATCCATTTAATATAAAAAAAAAAATTCAAATATTTGATATCTTTCTCTTTAAACGAGATCTCAATTCCAATAACAGTTTCAATAAATATCTTACAATTAAATCCTTCTTTTTTTCGATTCACGAATCCCAATTAGAATCAGACATAATACACTTTTTAGTTATTAGAAAAACCTAAGTACTCTCTTTCGAATCCGGCCCTCAAAAGTCTTTTTCCTTTTAGAAGATACAGGTTATTGATAGTAGAAGACTCAAAGGACTCTTCGAATGTACCATTTCTGAGTCCGATAGAATTCATAGATATAAAAAAAGCCCAATCAAATAGAAATTTTTTCTTTCGACCATCTATCGACAGACGTCGGTGATAACATCAAAGTTTAGTCATTCTAGTTCAAAAACGTTTTAGTTAATAATATTTAAAGAATACATTTTAATTTTAATTTTTTAAATTTATAAATTGAACAATTAAACCTTTCAAACTATATTTTAAGTTAAGCTTAAATCAAACCACGCATGTTAAAATTAATGATTAAAACATCATTTAAGACAATCTTCAGGCCCAACCAGAAGCAACTTTACGTTGAAACAGACCAATATACCATCAACGTAATTGCCGTGAGTCGGATCATCACCTTCAGAAATCCAAACAATACCACTGGCAAATATTAACATCTGTCAAATCTCATGTTACCATATCCAAAATTTTATGATACAAGTCCTGTATCATTCTTTCTTGGCTAATTCACAAAAAAGGAGAGGGAGAGGAGATGCAGTAGGATCAGTATGACACATTTTTTTGATCGTGTTCCATTAGAATCTAAATGACTCTGCTTTTTTGTTTCTACACTTGATGCCGGAGTTACAGGTTTAAAGCAAAGAACACCTCAACCAATCAAGGCTACTTGGAATACCTCATGCCATCCATCAGCAGTAATCTTCACATAGATTTGATCATGGTAAGATTCCATGCCAAAGTGAGAAGTAATTGATGTCATTGGATGAACAATTCAAAAAGATCCTGACCGTAATCTTTATACTTGCCAAACTAAATGACCATAGTCCAACCGTCTCAAGAAGTTGCCTTTTGTCTTCCAGGAGCATCTTCATGTTCAACCTGATGCAAGGAATCAATTACATAGATATCACAGTAAATTCAAAGAAAGTTACATCCATGAACTTGAACAAAAGTCATGTTAAGTATAGCAAGTAGATCCTTTCCCCGTAACGTAGATGGTTTCCCAAAAAGAACCCATATAGCAGCTTCAATAATTTTGTTCTAGAAAATATTATTCTACTTATTAACATATCAAATAAGAATCAGTTTTACCCGCCAAGTCTCTTAGGTTTCCAAACACGAGAACTTAAAATTTTAACCTCAGGGATAGTGAAAAAGAATGTACAGGACTTGCGTGTATGCCGTTGCTCTAGTCTACCTTGTTAAAATGAGATATGGCAAGGTTAAATTGGATGAATATCCAAAAAAGTATACGCAAGCCATCTGATTGCAAACTATAGTTTGAATGTAGAGAGATGACTGTCATAATCAGATTGCAGCGTCCATTCAATATAAAGAAACAATTAAAACTATTAGAACATAATGGGTTGATTGAGTGGTGAAATGGAAGATATAAAATGATGAATTGATTGAAAGTTGCTTAAGGTGCTAAGAGGACTACCACAGTTTTGATGTTCTATCCATCAGAATCGTCGCTGTCAACAAGCTTAAATGCTTATAATTCAACGACTGGCCCTATGATCGATGTGAAAGGAACGAACTTCCATCTATATGATATCTTACAAAACTTCAAGTTTTGAACGCTTACCTTTTCTATCTATAAGTGTATGATTCTTAGGTAACAAAATTTTACAGCAATGTCATTACTAAATCAACAAGTGAATAATGGAAATCTGAAGATACGAACCTCAACTAGAACCTTTGCCTTCTTTTTCAACTTTCTAGCTTCATCTTTCTCAAGTTTAGGTCCTGACCCTCTTTTAGATCTTTTGCGATCAACTGCATATGTTTCTTCATCATCATCCAGCATATCATCTGCAGAATATTTAAACTATAACTTGTGCAATTTGCATTATGAACAAAAAAGCAACTGAGACAACAGTTTATGCGGTGCAAATATTGTTTCAACGGCCTCCCTCATTCTATCCAAAAAAAAGAGGCTGACAATGACCCACCCCCAGGAAAAGGGTCAAAACAGAAGTTCCTCAACAATCCAAAATTAATCACAATCAATTTGTCAAAGTAACTCCTTTTGGCACTTAAAGCTAAAACATTCAAAATACAGTACTTGAAGAATTACACTTAGTACTGATACAAAAAAGGGTGTGAAGTAGAATTGAAGTAGAATAAACATCTTTACCATTAGCTTTGATAGCCTGGCCAAGTGGAAAATTACCAAAATCTTCTATATCTTCTTCTTCTTCAAGTTCATCATAACCTTCAACATATTCTACTTCAGGTTCCTGTGTATTGACAAATTATTCACACACATGTAACCAATCAAGCCTTCAAAACAAACCTTGATTTTTATCGACATCCATACCTCCTCTTCTTCATCTTCAGCATTAGCATGTAGTTCTTCCATGTCAAGAATTTTGTTGTATGCATTAACTGGGTAATTGTATATGTCACCATAAACACCACTCTTCAGCCGTTCAAGCAATTCTTTCTCAATACTCTGAAAAGATTTAAGGTAGAATTACTATGAATTTCTATAAAAACAAAATTTTAGAGATTATATACATGACCAGTCACATTATAACCTTATCAAGAACTGCAGCTTTTTCAGCCTTTTCCTCTCTTCTAGCCTCTCTCTTCATCTGTTTTCGGGGTGTAGTCATTATCTTCTCCCTAGTAGGATCATTCCAAACAAGAATTGAACATATAAATTCATACGAGTCCATAGCAGCCTAGCAACACTAGAAGACATGAACCAGTACGAACTTATCGAGTCAACATGGTGAAAGAAAGCAATAACTGAAAATCGCAACATGATCAAGAAGATCACAACAAACTTTTAGAGAAGACCAAAACTCCTACAATACTTCAGTTCTGACTCTTGGCGTCTAATGCTTTCCCCATTGTTTTTATTTCCTTAACAATTCCAAACTCTTAAGCTTCCAGTCTATGAATGCACGTTTTTTATAATGAATAATGTGCAGAAACTTTTCTTACACCTTCACAAATATGGAACATGAAAGGAATCAAGTCAATAATTGCTACATTAAATTACGTCAACAATGTGCATCCTCATATTGAGAAAAACCACGTTAGTATGGCCTGAACCTCTCTTTAACATCGAAATTAAAAGTAGCCACCACAACTCTACCACCCTAACAACGATGGCATCTAGTCTTTCAGTTCAAAATAAACTTCTCAGTTGTTCTTAACCTACATGAATTTTCTTGTTCTTCTGCACACCATAAGGTGTCAAAAGGTAATTATCCACATTAATTACATAGCAATTAATTGTCAGCTAAACATCAAAATATACCAGAGGAAAATTTTATGAAGCAATATCACCAGGATAATTTACACAACGGAATAAACTCAACAATAAAAGGGATGGAATTAGAATCTAATGTCCCTATGGAAACTAAGAATCAGCACTAAGGCAATAACACTGAAACACTATGACCTGCAAACAGTTTTGAATCTAAAAATCCAAAAACTGTAACAATATAAAACGTAAACAAGCCCAAAGCAAACAGGGTACTTGCATACCTAGTCTTTAATTGTAGTTTTCTCATCCGTATACGCATCTGCGTCATCTTTGTCAGGCGCTGCTTTATTTTGTGTACAAGAAGCTTTGGCCAGTACATCTAAAAGGTACAAAGGTTACCCATCAAGCAATAGGATGTTGTTACATGCTCTCTTTTTTTTTCTTTATGGAAGCAGCAGTTTAAGCACAACTATCTCAGAAAAATATGAATACCAGATGCTTGTCAATGATCTCAAGAGCCTTCTCATAGTTTCTAGGCAATTTCACTCTTTCCCATAACTCATTTGGCTTATGAGCTCGCTCGATTGTTTTCATATACAAATAGAAGACACCTACGCACATGACATATTGTCAGAAGTTCACAAAAGCCACGAAAGTATAAGCTTCCAAAAAGAAGAAATGAATCTTGACACGGAAAGAAATAGACCAGGAAAATCAAATTCCTGTCCATAAAAATAACATGGCAATCATGGTAAGATATACCCGCCAGAAAGTACTAGAAACAAATGGATCAATAATATTCACAAAGGTATCATGACCTTTGAAGCTGGCAGTGAATATAAGCATATTCATAGTCCTGATGGATAAAATTTGCAGCTTCCTTTTTTAAAATAGCCATAGACAAGGAACCTCATTGGAAAACAGACACAAAGAACCAAACGAAAACCATTTGAATGATGTCGAAAATGAAAAATCCCACACAAGAAACAAACCATCATGGTCGCGTATAGTAGCGTAGCGACTATTAGCAAGGGGGCAAGAGCTACGGTTACAAATCCCAGTAACGTTATATGGGTTTCTACAAAAAATCCCGGTATCGATTCTGCAGATATCACAATTGCAAACAATTCATTCAATCACAATCAAATCAAATCAAATGACCAACTAACAAGTAATCGAGTGTTTCTCCAAAAAAGAAAATTACTTGGACATAAAACTGCAGTGATTGTGCCTTATGACTTGCCATATAACCTCGTCGTGCTGCATCGCTGTTTCAACTTGAAAATTTCAGCTTCGAGGCAGCCAGTGGCTTCAAGAACCAGCAAAGATGCGGAATATGGTGTTTGTTTTGGGCTGGGTTTAGGGTTTATCTCCTACGAAGCTACGAGGAGATTGAATCGAAAATTGGACCGGATAACGAATTTAATGGTCGAACCGGTTTGATCAAGGCCGAACCGCAGGTCCGCATTAAACAAAAAATAAAAAATTTCAGGAGTTTGAAAGAAAGACAAGAGAGCGGTAACGGCACTAATAAAGTAACGGGAACAATTGATCCTCACTTGTGTCGTTTTCTGGAAGATGGAGAGCAGACGCTGTCGTTTCATCAGTTGGCTGAGACTTGCTCAAACTTCTTATCCACCAAAATTTGATTAGATTTATATCACATTGTTCCAAAACTAATTCTTTTTTTTTAGATACACATCAACTGTTAATATTATATTAAAATTTAAGTTAAACTCTAATATTTATCATATAAAAAGATCAATTATTAAAGAATTATTTAACTAGATAATTAGGGCAACCCAAAATTTAGTATAGATGTTAAAATGTGTATTGAATGTTTATTGTATTAACGAATAATTCAATATTGACAAACAAAATAAAAACTAATGTATTTTCATATAGTGAGGTAAAATTGATGTTATTACATATTCATATTTTATGCATGAATATAATGCCTTGATGTTCTTCACAGACTTTCAAGAGGGCTTATGATGATTTCATTAAGGTGGCTGACTGGAAGAATGTATACAATTGCAGAGATACAATTGTTGATTGTTGATGAAAGTAAAAGAAAATGCATTTGGTGTGAGAACAAAAAAGTCTAATTGCTTTTCAGTTTTATATGTTTCAAAATGAACTGTCCTGTTGGGTTGAGAAGAGGATCTCTTTCTCAGCAAGTTCATATATTTCTTTGAACCTGTTTGTGAATTTATCATTAACGTTTTGAGTGATTCTCTGTTGGAAGTTGGTGCTTTTCAACCAGGTGATCCCAGCGTAGACATCACACTTGCATGCATTATTAGCAAGGGAAGACTTCTCAATTTGGTGCCTGAAGTTGACCTGCAAGTCAAAAAATCATAATGAAATACAAAGAACCTAGTCTGTCATTTTCATGATCTGCAAATGATAAATAAGTAGATTACATGGAAGTGATCGCCGAAAGGGACATCGTGTAGCACCATGATCTCATTCAGAATCCACCCTTCATCATTTGGAGATGGAATTTTCTGTTGTCTGCAGCTGACTTCTCCCTCGAAAACTGAAACATGGCGGTTGAATTTGTAAGAGACATGTCGTTCCAAGATGTCCGATTTTACTGATTCCCATGCTGTGGTTGTATAATTAAGACATCCAGACTTCTCCATAATCTTACGCTCCATACTTCCCCTTTCAAACATGCCCATAAGCGCTTTAATCTGTGTAATCACAACATCAATATTTTTAGTTATGAATGAAATGGAGAGGTGAGTGCAGAGAAAGCCCTTCTTTGAGTGCTTACATTGACTGGTAGCTCAACAGAGTAGATCTTAGACATGGTTGTATCTTCAACGTCGGAGTCCTCAAGCATTACGGGCCTTCCTTCTAGGTCCTGCTCCTGCTCCTGCTCTTCTGCAATTTGTACTTTCTGCTCTGGTGTGAGTGTTCGAGTTCTCCACAAGGCCATGATAGTTCTGTAGGGAAAAAAAGATAAAAAAAACAAAACAAAGGTCAATCATATGGTATATAGAAGATATCAAAATAGCCATATAGAATAGTTAGATCCACTTTACATCACCATTACCTGCTGGCTACACCGAATGACGCAAATGATTGGAAATAGTATCTGAGCCTTCCTTCTTCATCTTCAGACCTTGCCCAATGCCTGGCATCAAGGCCTTTGCCCTTCCGCAGAACTATGACCAATGTTGGGCTACCCACAGATGAAAGTGATGGGGGAAGCTCCTGAATATCTTCAATATCCTCCCAAAGGAAGAAAAATTTAGTTTTATGTCCAAATAAATTGGCATAAAACCCCACAATTCTTGCAGATAAAAAAAGCCTGCCCTGAAAGCAGAGGCATATCAGTACCCATCCAAATAATCCAAGGGAAGTTCAATCTAGTCTGTAAACTTTCTGAACTCAGATTATAGGGAATTCAACCTTCCATCTACTGAAAATTAAAAGTTTCCTGACAATATATAGAAAAAATGGATACAGCAACTAGCACCTGCAAAGGCATTTTCCTCTTCAGGTAGCATGTGAAGTCACTGATAAGGAACTCTTCTGATGGCAATCCAAACACCTTTTGGAATGTTGCATTCTTATGTGGTGATCTTATGTTCAACTGCCATAAAATCCAGAATCAAACTTCATGGAATTCACACATTCAGCATTAACCAGAAATCGGAAAAAATGATTCATATTCTTGACTAGGGAATTGAAACCAAAGATGGTGAGCAAGTTAGACCTGTTTTCACGAACATAACCAAGTGTTTACCTTCTTCCCAACTTCCTTTTCCATTTTCGTCAAGTATTCTCTTATTGTATCGATACCTTTGCTATTGTCTAGAAAGATTCTCAAGTGCAACTTTGACTGAGAAGACTGCGCAAGCTTTCCCTCAAGGGAGACCCACATGTCTGCTAGCTCAGTGGATGTGTGTTTCAAGAAGTTGACCTCAGCATGTCCAAGTGAAGTGGCCCGATCAAATGGACCATCAAAATCAAAAACTTCCACTGTAAGAACAGAGGGTGGTTCTTCCATTGCATCAAACTCGAGTACGTCTGCACCATGAAACTTCAAATGGTGTAACATAAACATAGAGGAGCCATAGAGTAAGAGTACTCGGAACATGAAGATCTCTCACCATTCCACTGGGGATGACTAGTTTGAAGTTTGACAGAGCTCGTCCTTGTTCTACCATTACAAGTGAGCACAACGTAGGGATCAGAAGATACGGTGGTACCTAAGGAAGCCAAATCAGTGCCTTCAATTACGGCCACTGTAAGGATCCACCCATCACCTTTGGCTTTAATGCCGTGGTCACTTCCTGTTGAAACAATAGCAGAAGTGTATCCATCAATAGACTCGTAAGAGTAAGGGTCAGCCTGTTCTTTTGAGATATGAGGAATTTAGCAATAAATGTTTAATTACCTCTATGCAACCTAGCCTGTATGAAGTGCAGAACCATGGTGTAGAGACGCTCCAATTGAATGAACAAAATTCCACAAGTGATGATCTGTCCAAAACTGTCCGGTAATTCAAGTCCTACAAACTCCAAACCTTGGACTTTGCTAGGCTCGCATAATAAAATGTGCAGAACTACATAAGAAACCATCAATATGGTGGAAACAACAGTGAAGTTCCAAAAGTACTCAAATGCCAATTTCCAATCGGATTGGTGCTCTGCTTCCAAAGTTGCTAACATGTGGTCCTTATCTGATGAATCCACAGGATCCACTACCTGGAAATTTTGGACCAATAAGTTGGAAAACTGAGCAAAGCTCTGTTTCAGTCCCTGCTTTGCTCCTCCTTCAATCATGCCTTTCATCATTACGTTTTGACGGAAGTTGATGTCCCATGATATTATAAGGTGAGATGTCTCTTCTCCAGAAGATAGTGTTGGTCCGGGAATTATCTTGTATAGCAATTCAACACTGAATGCAGTTCCATATGGCACTTCTGGTGTATTCACACTAAACAAAATAGCAAATTCCTGTCCACAAACTCTCACATAGGTTTGCTCCTCGATAACTTTAACAGCTTTCACTAACTTTGTAGCAGCATTCGTGTAAGTAACAGTCCGTGTGAGATGGGACATGTTATCTGACTTCCAATTCCAAGGTTCCTCTTCCAGATCAATTGATCCGCGCAGTTCTAAAAGGTCCTTTCTAAACTGTGAACCTGGTGCAAACAGAAACTTGTTTAGCTGACGTGCAGATGTCACATATAGCTGATCAATAAGAATGCCACCTTTCAGGTTCTGTGGCATTTCTTGTTCATTTCCTCTTGAGCTCATGATCTCAATAGCGTCTTCAAAGCTACAAGCAGACTGACGTTCCTCTACACAATCCTGAAAATCAGATGATACACTGGCTACCTCTGATGACTCATCAGTCCTCGAGCCTTCCTCGTTTTTAGTAAAAGCCTTCTCTAAACGACTTGTAATACTCTTCATTAGTTTTTTTCCATCTGCTATCTTCAGGCTTGGAGCTTTGGAATAATATACACCACGTGATGAGGTGAAAGGTCCTTCGGACTCTCCATTCTTCTCAAGGTTAACGTTAGCATTTCCATGGAGAAGGTGAGTTGTGGGAGAATCTGTGCCTTTCTCATGCAAACAGAGCGTAAGAAGTATCTTCCCTAGACACATAACCAAGAATTAACATGATCTAGAATTGAGGAATCAATATTCATCAATACTACCTTAAGGGGACGATTAAACAACATAGCAACAGCATACAGGCTGCAAATTGACTCATATCATAAGAATAAACAGAACTAAGACCCAAATGAACATAGCGTGCCCATCATGCATAGTAGAGTAGCTGAAGCAAATAGTTGAGGCAATTTATTCGATTTACAATGGACAAACAACCCGCGAAAGAGCTAGATGTAGCTTACGCTATGGTGTGAGCGCAGCAGTTTCATCTTATAACTTATATTTATCGTGTTGAATGAACAATTGCTTACTGCAGGATCAACAGAAAACAATATCTGGCCTACAAAAAAGAACGTCTTTAAAGCACACATTTCCGTCACGAATAACTTAAGTTTCAGTGAACCAGAATATCTACGGAACTAACTCCGTTCATTAATGGGCTCTCAATCTTTCGTTCACTGACTAGATAGCTTTCGTCTGATCGAAGGTTAAACGGGAACTCACCTAAAGCTCATTGGCGTTTGTTCTCTTTACAACTTATTACATGCCCATTTACACTGTCGTCACCTTGATAATTAGATCAGTAAATCTCATTATCCACGAAACTATGAAGTGTAGTATCGGCAAATCAAGTGCAGCACTCACCCGTTCAACGCATTTAATCTGTTCTACAATATACTAGATAATGCTTGTCTAGAGCATAAGATACAATCAAAATCCTTATACACAAGAAGGGACTATGATCAAAGAGCCAAGGACACTAACCACAATTCATATTTGCGAACTTCCCAGTCTTGGGCTGTTCGAAGGAGAACCAAGTGGGAGGCAAGGTACGATTAAACTCTTCCATAGCCAATTTAACCGGAATCCTAACCCGAGCCACCAAATCCCTGGAGCTTTGGAACAAGCCAGCATCTTCTTCATGATTGTAGACAGACACAACCAACTCGTCGCCAATGTCGTGAACTTTGAAAACGAACTCCTCGTTCCAAAATGGGTTCACGATGTTCTTCGAAGTCTTAGTCTTGGATTTGTGCTTTCCAAGTTTTAGTTTGACGTATGTATCCTTCACGGGCAAGTCTTTGGCTTGCAACACATAAACGTATAGCCTCATGGCTATAAAATCCCACTGTTAGCGACGAAAAGTGTTCTGGGTTTCCAAGGCGTGCAGGATTATAAGGTCTTTAGAGATGAAGGCAAAGACTTTTGTCCTCCATGTTTGGGCGAATAGAAAAGGCATTGAAAGAAACGTGTATAGAAGAGAACAAGAACACGAGGGACAAGAGGTGACAAGGAAATACACAACGTGACTACAGAAGAGGTTGGAGGCGGTTGGTTTGAGTTTTTTGGGTAATATATACGGACTTCTTTTTGCTAAGCTTTTCTAGTGTTTTGGTTCCTTATCAGCATACTCTATGTTACAAGAACCAATCTATTCTGTACTTTGGCATTTTGTTTGTGAATTTCGGGAGGGCTTGGGGTTCTTAAATCGAGAATGGGAGACTTTCCATGGTGAGACCGACACATAGACACTTCTATTCTGTAACTAGGATTGCTCATGTAGCTACAGAACAAGTAAAGGCATCATTCTTATCCAAATGTCTCGGCTTTCTTGCACGTTGTATCCTAAACCAATAGAACAGTAACTTCTGGTAAGAAGTTGCATATGCAAACGTGTTGTTTCTTATTCCATTCTCTTTCTTGGAGAAGGGCGGGCGTCTAGTTCAAGAACAGAATTAGCAAGTCTGAACTAGGGACCTTGTTGTGAGTGGAGAAGCCTAAGCCTGAGGTGCACCTCGTCCCGGTGATTCTTTCTATAAGAATCACAAGCAACCAAATTTAGGAGGTTTACTCAAAACATCCTTATCATGATGGAAATCCGTAATGACAGGCACTTGAAACAAACCTATCCGCACACCCGATCATATGAAGTGAACTGCCAAACCCGTTATCAGAGATTGTGACAAGGCCACTGTTATCATAAGATGTGACCGGCCAAACAAATTTAACATAAATTTTAACCACTTCCGTGTCGCTGCACATGACAGCATGTTCCTATTATTTCTCGTCCTTTCATATCAATGGGTTGATGAGTGAACCGTTAGTGGCCATAGAAGTTTTGTCATGACACCATATGCAAGCACGAACAACGATTTTGGGTTCCTACTTTAGGCGGAAAGCTGAGGATAGTCGAGGACTGGAGTTGAGGAAATAGTAGTTCCCCTAACTGTTAAATGATATGAAGTTAGGAGTTGATCTAGATTTCAACATGTATTCTTGTTTCTGACCCAGAAAAAATTAAACTAGCATTGGTCACGAATTACGAGAAACCATATGCAGACTGAAGCCATGTTCTTGTTTAGCTGAACGCGCCGTTACAGCCAAGTACCGACCACAGAAATATACGAGGTTACTTGAATTTTCCAGATCACTTCAACTTAAAAAGATAGAATAAGCACAAACCAGCACGAGTTTTACTAAATTGGAATCTGGAAATTACAATGACCAAAAAACCTTGGTAAAAGTCTACCAAAAGAAAGGTAAAGCACTAGTAATCTATAACGAAACCACAGATTTTGAAGTCGCTTTTCTTCTCGTCTTTTGGGCATCTAGATGTGGGGTTTCCAGAAGTTTAGGGACTCATAGCAACAACAGACTGATATGCTCAGCCAGTTTCTTGTTCAAACTCTTCTCCTTCGGACTCCTCTGCATTGTCAGCATCATCATCGTCTGCATCGTTGTCATAGTCTTCTTTGTCATTGTCAACAGTTGTCTTCCCAATCACAGGAAGGAGGATATTAGTCTTCCTGATTTCACGTTGCTGCAACATCAGTTAGAAATGTCATTTAAATTATATAACTTAACAAAAGCGTTAGAAAGTGGTGGAATCAACTGCAAGATCAACCAGCATCAGAAAGAACAACAATGTCCTTCGATGCCCTTTCTTATACATTGATACCCAGAAATTTGCATCTTGTGTATAATTAACACCAACAACCTAAAGTTCCAAAGTAGCAAAGAAGCGCTTAAAGGACCTGCCGCTAATTTCTCAAACTCAAGAATTGATCACGATCTCAACAAGCAGCAAATATGTATATGTTTCCACAGGTTGCACAAGACTCCAAGACAGAAGTAAACAACAAACTGATTTTGAAAGCTTATCCTAATTGAAAGAGCTCAAGAACCACTAGAGCAATAAGTAAAAGATTAAGAAAGCTTTGAGTAGGCACAACTATAAAGACCAAGTTCCCCCCACAACTTAAACTCATTACTACAAAGATCAAGTTTTTGTGTGCAGTTCAACATCCAAACCGCTCCAAATCTCCAAATTAACAGGGCCAGAATCGCACTTCAGATCAAAGTATAAGGTCAAGGAACATACAAGGAATCAGAGATCCAATTCTTTAAGGGTTTGATTTTCAAAGAAAAGAAAAGAAAAGGGGGGAACGGAGAATACATTCTCCTCAAAATCGGACTCCTCCATGGCGAGAAGGAGCTCTTCACTGTGAGGTTGGGGCCACTGAGAGGGCAGCAAAAATGACGTCGGAATTGTCCTCGTCGACGATGGGTATTGCGTCATGAACGCCGGAAACTGTAGCATTTTGATTTCTCTGTCTCTGGTTGGCGTACGTGGTCGCTCACTCTTATTTATTTATTCGTTTCCAGTAATTTATGTCATTTATGAGGCTGCAGTGCTGTACCAACTTAGTATAGAGAAACTCAAGAAATGTTACGATCATTCCGGCGAGTTCAAATCCTCTATTCAATATTATATTGTCTTATTCTATCCAATAAATTTTAGTTATTTATTTGTGTGGGACTCGTATAAGTTTCGTGTGGATTCCGCGTGGATCTCATAAAATAAATAGTTGAGATTCCATAAGACAGAATAAAACAGAGTAATATTGAACAGAAGATCTAGATTCCATTCCAGCGGCCTAAAAACAGCGTTAAACTGATTAAAAAAAATGTTTAAAGTTGAAGATTTGATCTGTATTAAATTCTTATAAAATTAGCATATAATAACTAAAAAGGATAAATTTTAAATTAATCAAATTTTTAGTTTGATTTAATTATTTATTTTAATATTTGTCTTTTTAATATTAAGATTTTGAATAGAATATATAAAGATTAATTTTTAAAAAAATAATTTAATATTCGTGATTTAATGTTTCTAAAATTATATAAAATTTAAAATGTGTGTATACAGTAACTTGTGTATTAATTTTTGTACAATATCATTTATATATATATAATTGGTCGTCCACATAATTTGTTCATTGATTTTCTTAACCACTCATTTTTGTTTACCCTATTTTCTCGCCTCTCTAAAAAAACAACCAGTGGTCAAATCGTACTGACACTAGCAAATCCTATAAAACATCAACTTGTTTTGTTTCTCATTCTTTCTCTTCTTTCTCTTCAGTATGCTAATATTATCTTGTTCTCACTTCCTTCTTAGCTGTACAAAATGATGCATATCTATCACTTTCATCACTATATTTAGTTGTTGTTGGGTTTGCGTTTTGCTTCATAGTATAATTACTCCCAGCCCAAATGCTTTATTGTATGTTTAAAATTCGATTTATTTTGATTTGGAGATAATACATACATACATAGAGAAAGGTAGAAGAACTTGATGCCTTTGGTGATGTGTGAATGGGTGGTTCTTTTTATCTCTCTTTTTCTCTCTCATAATACGTCAAAGTAAATGCTTCTTCTTGTTCAACTTCAAATTCTTCCTTTGTTCATCTATCTCTATTTTGGGTTTTGATTTTCTTTCTTTATTTTATCTTAAACGGGTTTTTCTTTCCATCAAATCCTCTAACGATCAAACTTTCAAAACCTAGACAGAATGGCTAGTCTGAGCGTCTCTAACTCTCCTTCTTCTTCTTAGGAAGATGGTTCACTGTTCAAAAACCAACCGGTTAATATTCTAATGATAACGGTCAAAAGTAAAAATTGAATCGGAAACTAGTCCAGTTTGTATTTAATCCAATCAAACTGGTCGGTCCGGTCCGATTCTTACATTATTGATTCATTTAAGTAATATAATTGTTTAATAAATATTTTAAAATGAATAAGTTTAAATTAAACTCATTTTTAAATAAAATGAAGCGAAAGATGTTATATGAGACATGTTACATTCATTTAATTAACACAATTGTTTAATAAAAATGGCTTATTAAAAATATATATATTAAATGTATATAAAATTTTGAAATGATAAGTTCAAATTAAATTTATTTTAAAAGAAAATAAAAACAAAAGATATCATATGAGACACGTCACATTCATTTAATTAACTCAATTGCTTAATAAAAATGACTTATTAAAAATGTATATATTAAATGTATAAATTTTTTTTGAAATGAATTAGTTCAAATTAAATTTATTTTCAAAGAACTGAACCCAAAAGATATTAATGGAATTTTAGAATTCTTAAAAATATTCTTAGCCATAAAATAAATATCAATCCATATAAATGACCAAAAAGATATGTATTGTAGGTTTGATATTAGTTTAGACTTTAAATATTTTTGTTGTTGGTTATACAATTAAGTATACATATGATGACTGCTATAAATTTATGAGTATACTTATATAACAAATAAAACAGTAATATTACCAAAATTATTTTATTATTAAAGGAAAAGAGTATTAACATGCTAATATTCCAAATTATTTAATGACACAATTCACAAAAAGTCTAAATGAAATTATCAATTATAGCTTGTGGGTGGAGAGTAGAGATTGAAGTTGAGTAAATCAACAAAGGCAACGGTACAGAACTTACATAAAAACACACAACTAAATAATTGAAAAAAAAGTAAATCAAGAAACAAAGATTAAAGATAACAAACTTGCAATTGAGGAAAAGGGGTAGCAAATCGTTACAATTAAAATCATCAATAGTTCGCACTACTTCATATATATGTAAAATTATACTGATAATGCAATAAATGTATTTAATAAATATAAACACATGATAATCAACTATTAAGTATATCTTCATCATCAATTTTTTTTTGAAAATTTTTTCAGTTTAATGACTAGCCTCTTCTATATGAGTACATTTATTAATATAAAAAGACAATATAAGATAAAAATAATATAATAAAGAATATAAGACAAAATTGATATATCATAAAGAATAAAGTTTACATTCAATATCTTCTATCATCTAACCAACTTTAGCCATATATAAAGGCTTTCACAATACTAGGATGAAGTCGAGCATGATAAGGACTAAATATTCAACTACCAATACTAACGTTAGACTGCTAAGCAACAATAGAAGCTGGAATTGTTAAGAGATCTTATGTAATTGCTTGCATGATCGAAAAATCACTTATATAGTTCTTCCACCATAGCAGTGCATCGAACTTTAAACCTTTAACTTCGATCATACAATCTGCTGTCAAATATTTATCCATCTTGATCATACTCTAAGAAGTCCTAACCCTTTTTTCTTTCATGAATTTTGTAAATGAGAGTTTCACATTAGTCTTGAAAGAAACTGAACCTGAAGTTGAAGTTGAACTATTTTGATCCTGATTTTTATATAATCTTAGTTGATAATCATTTCATAATTATTTAACAAAATCAACATGCTTTTAAGCCCGATCACCATCCAACATGTTATAATAAAAATTAACTCCCTTTATCTTGATACCGGTAAGAATTAAGCTTCTCTATCATCTGCTCTACCATAACTTGGATCACCTCATTGGAATCCCATATCCAATAAAATTGATGTCTTCTACAAAATGATTTATACTCTTTTTATAAAAATTGAATATGATAAAGCTATAAAAACGTTTGACACAATAAGAGTGAAGAGAGCAAATGGTTTGAGTCTTCTAAATTATGATCCCATGATCGATTGCTTATGTAAAACAGGTAAGCTTATGGTCTTACGATCGATTGGTAGGATCAATTACTTCATTTTGGCTACATTTTCCATGATGAGGGATTGAATTAAATGAGCTTGAAAGAAATTGCTCCATAATAGAGAATGCATACTTTTGTTAGGAAAACATATATGTGGATATCAATCATAGACTATACCTAAATAAGCTAGTTGTCTTTTGCCATATGCAAGTTCACGTAACACAATAAGCTATTTTACAATTCAAAATCTTACAAAAGAAATTACTTCTTTACTATTATTAAAAAGACAGGAAATTGTATTGATGATCATAAATACAAAACAATTGGGAAAGTGAAGTGGTTTGGAAACATATTTCAATAAATTGAAAGAAATTCTAATCAAAGTTCCCTTTACCTCTAGATAGAAAACAATCATGAAAATCCACAGCAACAATGACCATAGGACTTCAATAAGTCATAAGATAGTTATTTGAAGTGCATTCTCTAGTCGAACGAATGAGGGAAAAGAACAATTCTAAAACCTTATACTAGATATGCTAATCAGAATGCTAAAATTCTTGTGTTGAAATGTTATGGTCCTATTTTATTGTTGTTGAACCAAGGGAGGTTCCAATTAATTTTTTAATGATAACAAAACATAATTACTACTAAATTGCTAATTATTTTAATGAAAAGAAATATTAGAACAAAAATGATGTCATAAACACAATAAGATAGTGTATGGAGTTGATAAAGAAAAGTTAAAGTTTGCAATCGATGAAATGAAGATCAAACAAGGAAAAAAAGAAGAAGATCAAGGCTCATCAAGGTCATTTCACATTTTGTATTATTATTTGTAAGCTCACCTAGTTCATGTGATGATACAAAAGGCTTACTATGCATAATCATTTTATCTAACTTCATTATATGAGTGTTTACGTTCATTAAGAGGAACTGAAGCATTTGATTTTAAGAAAAAAAAAGACTTTTAACCTTTCCAATAATCTTTTAGGAACATTTTGGGAAGTCTTTTAATCATATTTTGATTAAACAATTTGGTTTTGAGTTTTGAATTTGTTAAAATCATATTTGTGGGGTGATTGGTTGACCTATAAGGGTTAGTAGTCAACCAATATAAGTTAAAGTTGTCAATTTTGAAGTACTGAGAGTTTTCTACAACATTGGTTAATGTATTGGTCGAGCAATATCCTTTACTAGTCGATCAATGTCAATAGCTTACAAATATGGTTTTATAAATGCATATTGGTCGACCAACGCAACATATATAGCCGTTATAAGGACTAGTTCTTGGATCTAACGACTATTTTGGGTCCCAAAACATTATAAATATGTGTTTTATCATTGGTTTTATTATCAAGAAGGTTTCAAGTGTTATAAAGAGTTTTCAATCATCAGAGCATCATTGTTTCATATTTATGTGAGTAAGTAATTTTGGAGTTTTCAAGTGATAAAGTGAGGTATTTGAGTTGTAATATTTGGTTATGACAATATATAATTGTATTTAAGGGTAATACAAGTGAGATTAAATATTCTCGTCACCTTAGAAGAAGATTGTAAGAAAGGCCTCTTTATTAAGAAAGATTGTGCAAAGGTTATTCTTTGCTTTGAAAGAAGAATTATAGTGAAATTCTAAGAAGAGTTATGGAAGTGGATGTAGGTAAGGGTTGTTCGTCGAACCACTATAAATCAACTTACATTCTCTCTTCCTATCGTCTTTAAATTATTATTCAATTATTTAATCAATATATATTAATCATTTTTCTCATATTTATATTGACCATTGTTAATTGAGTACATTGGCAGAAAAATTATTGAATTTTGTAAACACTCAATTCACTTTCTTTTTTGGGTGCCTTTAATAACTAACAAGTGGTATCAAAACGAGTCTATTGGGCTAGTATTTATAACAAAATCCTATAGAAAAGATTGTAATGACATATTTAGGAGTATTACCATCATCATTCAATCAAGAGGGATAAAGCATTAGTAGACCACATTTCTTTGATGGAAACGATTACCTTTATTGGAAAACTATGATGAGATTTTCTTAATGGCCAAAAGTGTAGACCTATAGGAAATATTGTCAAATGATCCCTTTATTCCTTTCAAAATTATAGATAACAAAAGGTAAAAATAGGAACCTCAAGATAAGAGATTAGTATCCTTGAATAGTAGGGTCATAAAAATCCTATTTTATGCTTTTTAGGAAGAAATGAAGTTAATAGGCTCTTTACGTGTGAAACGGCTTATGACATTTGACATACATTAGAAATTACTTATGCGGGTGCAAATCAAGTTAAGGAGAGTAAAGAAAGCATGCTAACAGATCAATATGAATTGTTTCAAATAAAGCATGATAAAGCATTTCTAACTTATATACTATATTCATTGATATTATTAATGCTCTCAAAGGTCTTGGCATTCTCTAAAGGAGGATAAAGTCATGGTTACTTATCATTGAAAACCTTCCCTACAAGTTCAGGGCAAAACATGGAAGCCAACATGGAAAGTTTTTATTAGGGGAGATTATGGTAAATTGATGGGCTAGATGAGAATAATACAGAGGGGAAAACAGAAACTGATGAACTTAAAGTGCAGAAAAGGATACCAATAGATCAAGAATTGGATATTGAAGTAGATAGTAATCAACCGTATGAGGCTAAGGGGGATCAAACTGAACACAATGTAAAGGATCAACATCATATACGGTTGGCAACAGGGAATATGATAGCATAACACATGATAGAGGGAGGGCCAGAAATTGATAATTATATTACAGATAAAGGAGATTTGCAGAATGGAAATCCCCTAGGAGTTCAGCAACAGGCATCCACCTAAGTGCCACAACAATCAGAACTCATGCATCAGGAGGAAAAGACGGAACAAACACAAACTAGAAAGAGCAATCAAAGCAGTAGGAAAGGCTCAAAAGGTAAAATTATTACTACATGACCTTTCTAGTTTGTAATGTTAGAGGAATAAACAACCCTTTGAAGCTCAATGCCTTGAAGGATTTTGTCCAGCATTAGAACCCTAATTTATTTTGTCTTTTAGCAACAAAAATCAAACTTGTAAACTTGAATAAATTAGATTGTTTTAGGAGTCAATGGTAGATAAAATCTAATCATCAGTACCATAGGTATGGAAGAATCATCATAGTCTATGATGAGGATCTTATAGAGGTAGAGGTTTTGGAAGTAAGTGAGCAATATATGCATACAAAAATGACTTTTAAAATGGAGCATACCTTAGTGTTGGCTACCTTTGTCTATGGTTATAATACTACGTTTCAGAGAATGGACTTATGGAATTCTATGAGGAGAATAAAAGGAATAGCTAGTGGCCCATAGATAATAAGTGGTGATTTCAACTCTACTAGTTATCAATCTGAAACTGAAGGGAACTATAATTTGCTCAACTACAATACTGACTTGTTTGATTGCCTTAAAGATGTGGAAATTTCTAACTTAAAATATGAGGGTTATAGATTTACTTGGAGCAACAAGCACAGCTCTAATTGGCTTATCAGAAAGATATTGGATAGGGCTTTGGTGAATGTGGAGTAGTTAACAACCTTTCCGAACAGTAAAATCATGTTTTTAAACCAAGGGTTCTCGGACCATACCCCAATCAAGGTGGACAACCTCTTCAAAAAGGTTTATTTAAAACACCCTTATCGTATATATCTAAATATGTATAAGAAAAAAAACTCTCAATAATAATGTCACCAAAACTATATTATATTGATTTGTTAAATGGCATAAATCCTTAGTTAAAGCACCTCTTAGAAAACTAGAATTAGAATCCATTGCTAAAGGTTTAGAGGAGGAAGAGAACATTGAAACAAAATTTCTAAAAGAGGAACATTGAGATAGAAGGTCTAGTGGAGAAGGATGAATAAATAAGGTTAATATTGGGTGATAGTAATTTCAATGTATGTTTGTTAGGTAGGATTTTGCATACCAAGTTCAAAGAGTTTTTTATAGCCATTTTGTGTTTAATGAGGATGTTGGTTCTACAGATATCTCATTTGCACCAATCTAGTATGAAATTGCCTTGCTAAGCGACGCAAAATTTCATGATAGGAGTTGGCTTGTTTTAATCATGAGATTGTTACAGAGACCTACTTAAAGGAGTCTCAAGCTAGGCATATCTTGGATTCAGATTATCTGTTCTCGTTACTCTGTGCCTACCCCATTTTATGAACATCCATCCATTTACTTTTTGTGGGTCCTATTTTATTACATGAATTGATGCTCATAGAACAGAGTAGGCACAGAGTAATAGGAACAGGTGACTTGTTCCCACATATCTTATTTCTTATTTTCGTTTAACATAATATATTATTTTGTTAAGACTATAAAGATTCAATGTTGTAAATTCCTTTCTTATAATATTTTATTGGCCTATTTTTTAGATGGCTAATACAACTTGTCAACGAATAGGCATTCTTTTTTTGTGTAAATAATTTGTCTTTTATCTAGAGAGCTCATTTATGGTGAAAATTTTATCTAAATTTTAAAATAATTCTGCAAAATATGTTAATTTGATTTTAAAATGTCTTCTTATAAAGTACATTATTTGTAGATAGCCCCCTAAGGAGTGGTCGAGTTGGTGGAGTGGAGGGGCATGGAGCCAAAAGGTCCTGTGTTCGATTCCTTTTACCTACGTTCTCTTGATCGAGCCTGTCATACAGAGTTTACCTAGTGAGGTTGGCGTGATTTGTAGGCTATTACATCAATACGAAAGTTTACCCAATGCGCAACTAAAGGATAATAGTTGCAGGTTCCTCCGTTTCAAAAAATAAAATTGTCGATAAATGCTACTTTTTTTTCTATTGAGCTTTATGTAATGATCGACCTTGCTGCATGCACTGACTTTTTTACAATTTTTTATGAAGTTTATTGTCAAAATGTTATGTTTATTACATTTATAGACAAATATTAATTGATTATATTAATGAAAGATCTTGGTTCTGTCTGAATTTGCTGGGGCTGGACGCCATTGCTTGGATCCATGATTATGAGTGATTGTAGCTAGAATTACCTGCAAAATAACAAAAGGCA
>JAOTBA010000006.1:28987924-29000085 GCA_025629845.1 Erythroxylum squamatum | reverse complement strand
CTTAAAGACTTGCTCAAAGGTTCCTCACACTTGCTCCTCTTGCCTTCCTTGATTTCCTTTAACAATAGCCAAAAATTTCATTCAATAGGAATTCCAATTTATGATCAAGTAAATGAAGAAATTTGATAATACTTTCTTCTAGAACAAAGTTCCCCATTGTCTTACATTTCTAATGACACCAAACTCATTCAATTTGGTTCCGTACTCTAAAAGTTATGCCCCAATCATTTTTGGTTTGTTCCAATACTAACACAGCATTCTATGTTTAACTTCCCTTCAAAAATTGAGATATTTAAAGGCTTAATTAGAACTTGATTCCTTCATACAAATTGTAGCCCTATATCTCTAGTTTATAATGAATCAAAACTCACCTCTTTTGGACATCTACATCAAAAGGTATTCCAAAAATACGGGAACATGTCTGTGAAGAAAAATTGGCTTTGCCGCGGCGAAATCAGAAGCTCGGCGCGGCGAAAATGTTGGAGTTTGCCGCAACGAGGCCAAAAGTTCACCGCGGCGAACGTCTCTAGAAACCTCCCAAAGACCTGTTTTTCGACATTCTTCATCTGTATACTTCCCATCTTTCAAATATAACCCATCTTAACCCTAAAACATCATTCCTACCTCATTTCTAAGCTTATTTCAATCCCAATATCATTCACAACAATTCATAAACTACATTTGATCATTTACCAAACAATATCACATTTACATAAACCATTCACCAATAACTTCCTACACATATTTACTTTAGATTCACTTCTAACTATCATCAAACATGCTTCACCTAACAAATCAAAAAGGGTTTATGCTTATACTTACTTGATTTATCCAAAGCTCTTCAATCACCATGAAACCCTAACTTGCTCTTCTTTCTCTTCTTTTCTTCCTTTCTCTTCTTGATAAACCTCAAAATCACCTTAGATCTTCCTTCCTTTCTTTTACGAACAAAACCCTCTCTTTTCTTCTTCCGTTTTTGTATTTCGCTTCTTCTCCCCCTCACTCATGATTCTTCCATCTTAAAAATACAAGACAATAACTTCTTCTTTTAATAGCCTTAAAGAGTGTGCAATGTCCATTTTGCCCCTTCCTTTAAGCCTTATGTCTTATACTCTTAAGTGAACTTCCAACAATGCCCTTCATTCATTCTTATAACATTAATGCTTCAATTCAATAAATCTATCTCATAAAAATCCTACTAACCTTGACATAAAATAATGAGCTCCAAAAATTAATCCATATAAACCTCATATATAATTCATTTAAATCATGCTTAATTCAACAAGAAAAATTTCGGGGGTCAACAGTGTGTGTGCAAAACAAAACCAAGGAGAAAGGCGAAAATAAAACAGAGGGAACTAGGAACTAGGAAGTGAGGAAAATATTAACAACAATCTTAATTCCTAAAGTCTCGAGTCTTTACTCTTTAGCAAAGCCATGTACGGACGTAGTCGAGTGAACAAGTCAACCCATGAATTGATTGTTGGACCAAACCATAAGTCCATATTCTTGAGGAATCCAGAAATGCAGGCATGCGCCATTCTCCAACTTGGATTTTGCGTAGAAATACAATCCTGGTTCGTTAGAGGACCGACCCATCACTGTTGATAAGCATGTGCCCTTGTTGGCTCAAGGGACAGAAGAGGTAAATAACAAAATAATTCTGTTTTTCCTTTACAAGATTATTATTTTAATTAAAATTAGTGTTTATATTTTTATTTTATATGTATTCTTAATAAAATAACTCTTTCAAATACTTGTATTTAATTTTTAAAATAAATTTAGTCGTACAATAATTCAGATTATTATGAAAATTTATAATTTAAATTAAAAAATATAAGAAATTTATTTTAATAAATTTTGAATTAAAATTTCTTTTGTTAATCCTTTTTTTTCAAAATCATTAGCAGCAAACTCCTACCCTGATGCTATTCTAAATAACTTGTAATTTTGATATAAAATTGTATTATTCTATTAAATGATATCTTCTATTTATTTTAAATGGAAGAAAAATTTAAAAAAAAAAGCGTATCTCAAGTCCCATAAAGACATGATTATCAATTTTTATTTAAATAACAATGAATATGTGGTTCATTCATCAAAACTTGCTACCAATTGCTGTTTAATAGTTAAGCTTGCCAACCGCGCGGAGAATGTAGAAATATACTGTGCGAATTAAAATGCACGTTAATGATCAATATTATTCTTGCCCTTAATCAGTAAAGATCTTTGTTGTCTGTCTTTCTCGTCAATTGTCTTCTAATGTGTGCCACTTGAGTGGCAAAATATTACCATTGAATATAATATACAAATTCTTTGTTTCACCTAACTTCACTGAACCATATATAGTAATCTAGGAAGACCTAGAAGAGCCACGAAAGTGATCTTCTTGAAACTCGATGTGGAAGAAACAATCATGAATCACGTAATTAGAAGTTTCTTAATGTTCACATTGCAAACCAGGCAACAACAGAGACTTGAAATGACCTTTGTGAAGACTTTTTCTCATTAGGTAATTACTTGTCTTTGATGAGAAGCTAAAACAAGACTTTGAAATTAAGTAAATGGTCCTTTTTATGTAATTTAAGGTTGTTTGGTCTTTCATGTTTAAGGCCATCATTGCTGTTAAGCCTAACAACAAACTCCTGTTGAAAAACCTATCATTTGTTTGCAGGATGGCCTGAGTAGCAATATTTCTTTCACAATCTTTCTATGGTTGAGATGATCACTGCCTCTTCTCTGTCAACAACTATTATTAGTAGCCATCCCAAGATTAATTAATTTGTGGTTTTGTTTCCTTGTCACGCCATTGAAAAGGATTAATAAGCACAGAAGCTTGTCTACGACAATAATTCTTTTGGAAGCAAACTCCAAGAATCCGTACATAAGCTTGGATTGTTATTGTTATTTTTTAGTGAATCACAGGGGAATTCGACATTTCTAATTCAAATCTTGATTTGTACATTTGTTAGGATAGCTCGAAACAATAGTATAATTAGACGTTCTTTTATTCATATGCAACTTTAGAACAATAAATATTTATATATATATATAGAGAGAGAGAGAGAGAGATTTAAATCCTAATAAATGTATTTGGTGAAAAATTTCTAATATATATTAAAGTTCTCTGCGGTACCTACCTAAACAAAGAAGATGCTTGTGCATCTACAAGATTTAACTAAAAAATATCCTATATAATATTGGGGATGACTTGTGTTAACATTTTAAAATGGGAACTGCATTATTAATATCAATTGTTTTATTAATTAACATTTGAAACTTAAATTGAAAGAAAAAAACTAATCAAGAATATTAGATTTAGTTTCAATATTTATAATTTTTTAAAAACTATTTTCTTAATTTAATTTAATTTGATCAACTATTTTTTAATATATTATAATATCAACCTAACTTACTATTATTTTAATTTATTATATTCGAAATGTCGTACCTACCCTACTGTCACCGTCTAACCGAGATACCATGCCTGGAATGAGAAGTACCAAACTCAACACAAACAAGAAGGTATAGGCTCTACCGTCATTTTCATTCCTCTTGTGTGAACTTGCAGTTTCTGTCAACCTTTCCAACGTCAAGGTAGACTAGCAAATCCATTAAGTACTGTAGCTCATATATTTTCTTCCCTTTTCAGTATATTAATTTCTACTTTCTAATCATCTTTTGTTAGTTTCATTGTCTACATATATGCTTATTTAGCAAGACATTCCTTAGTGGTATAACAGGTCCACAGACAGATATGCATCCGATCAGCATGTAAAAGAATGTGAATTCTAGTAGATATTAAACCCTTTTCTCCTTGAAGATTTAGTCTCTGGAAATCGGTAAATTGCATATAGTAAGACCTGGAACAGGAAACTGTGCTTTACTTGACCAAATATGAAATAACAGAGAAAGTAGCTCCCTATCCATTATTTTTATGATAACCTTCAATTATAAATACTAGATTCATGAACGCTACTTGAGGTGTTGACTTTGACATTTTTCGTTAATTATTAGTAACATACGAAGATCAGCCGTTCCCTGTCGGTGCAGTCTCAGTTTTTACCTTTGGGATGTTTCGATGGGGCATCCTTAGATAAAGTCATAAAGCATATCAATATCTCTTGCCGGACACCGTTATTTGACCAAGAAAAGCAGCAGCTACTATATACATCTGACACCATAATAAGGTTACATGTTCCTTAGTAGTTCTCTTCTTCAGTTTTACTGCCTTTATGTCTGTCTTTTCCAAAACTTCTTTTCATTCTACTAAGACGTGTCTTTAATTGTGTAATTATTTAATTATTTGTTGGCATTGCCTTCTCTATCTATCTCGCATGTGGAAGGAATAAAAGTAAAGATTAGAATCAAAGGTTAACATTCTGCTTAGAGGATTGGAGTTTGGCCTAAAGACGAAGGGTAGATGATTTGAAGGTTTCGATTATTTAATATCACATTGAAGGCTTTGTTTGTGACTTGAGAATTTTAATCTGTATTGATAGCCTTTATCAATCAAAGTTATGCACGGGTCAAGAATAGAAAGGCATATGCGACCACCTTATTTATAGCTATCGCCAAGCATAGAGTTCATACGTATATGGTGATGCAGAGACATTAAAATCTGGATTGAACAACTTCCGGATTATATAGAAACAATAACTGAACTGCTCCTTATGCATCTTCTACTGCCAGCATCCTCCTGTAGAAGAAAGTTGTGGTTTCGTTGGTATAGAACATAATTAATGCTCAGGTGACTTTCAGGTCAATTATGCCTCTTGAACCAATTCTGATAGTGACTTAAGGCATAGTTCATGTATCGATCTTTTTAGGACCACATCTTGTGAGTTTCAGGTGTTTGATTTGTTTGAACTGAAAAGAAAATATGTTACCGACACTAAACCAAAATTTCCAAGCTTTCTGGAGCAAGCGTAGATCAAGTGCCTTAGGCGCATATTTGCCAAAATCTTGACCAACAGCAACTTGTCGCGATGTAAACTATGATTGTACCATTATTTTGCTTCCTGGTATTTCTTATTTTCACTTGTTCTTTACGTACAAAAGATTCGAGGCGGTTTCAGATATGCAGAGAGATATGCACAAAAGATATGAACAATTGATGAAGAGACGGGTGATGAGCATGTCTATGGACCTTCTTTCCCTCTCTCTCTCTCTCGCTCTCTACACCACGAAACAAGCTTGTTGTTCTATTGGTGAGTTTTAAAGTTATGAAGGTGATAGAGCCCTCTTCATCTCATCCACAAAAGCTCGAGAACCAAAGATGATTGAATCCTGTTGAACCTTCTATAGTTAGTTGTTGTGTTTAAGTAACCTCACCCCTCTCTCTTTCTCTCTTTCTGCGTGTTTACGTGTGTGTGCAACTCTCTTAGCTTCTCTTATCTCTCCAACAATGGAGAGAGGTAGCTAGGGACAGAATAGCCAGGCAGCCAAGTTTGGCCTTTTGGGAGGAAATGGAGGGTCCTGGAAATAGCAGCTGTATCATATGCCAGGAAATCAGTATCTTGGATATGACTACAGGCCCTGGATAATCTTCTTATTATTTACTCTCTGTCTCTGCCAGCGAAATTAAAATTTCACAATCAAAACCCTACCCCACATCCATCTTCTCTCTTCATCATAATTCATATTTCTATTAATAATGTTCTTGTACTATCTTCTTAAAATAATAATGATCTTGAACTCCAACTTGGTCTGCCCGTTACTAATTTTGAACCAGAGAGACTCGAATGTTGTGTACGTTTGGTGTGTTTTTTACTTCGAAAAGGAGCGTCTTAGCTTTAAGTACGAAAAGGACTTGCCTTGAAAATACTTCTGTAACAGCTAACTTAGTCGAGACCAGAAAATTTAGTTTTCACTCTTGAAACTGTACAATGATGAGTACATTATTCCAAAGTCCAACTGTTGTAGGAATCAAATACAAAATGATAGAAGAGCGAGAAGAAAAAACCAGGAGAAAAGAACAATACAAGTAGAACTCAAAGATCAGTGCTTCAGTCTCTTTTTTCTTTTTCTTTCTTTCGGAATCTCGTTAATAGAAAATGAAAAATAACCCTCAAACATTCCTGTACTATCAACATCTAGTTTGTTTTCGGATAAAGAGAAAGCTGAAGAGAAATGGTAAAAGAATAAATTTACAGTTCATATCTGATTGAAGACGTTAAAATTTGTTCCTGTTGGATCTCCTGATAGCGACGTCAACTGATAACTGCTAAAATCTGCTGTATTATCAATATGTAGATGTCCTTCATGCCATGGACTTGGCTTCAACTCTTCCGCCTTGATATCATTGACATGAAATTGAAACACCGACTCTAATTTGTTGGCATTCCATGAAAAAGCTGCATTTTCCACCATGTTGTTCATCGGAAATCCTGTGTAATTGCTGATGTTTGAGCTATTACTGGAACTTTCTTTAGGCTCGTTTATGAACAAAGAACTCATTCTCGAAGCGGAATTGTCTGAAAATTCTGTCCCACTGATGCTGCCATGGTCGAAACTTGTTAAGCTTGGCATTGACGTGAAAGCAAAATTCGTACTTGTTTCAATTGGGTTATGATCGAAGGTTCTGAAAGTTGCCTGAGAGAGGCCGGAAAGACCCGGGTTATATCCAACCTGATCGACACCGGTTTGGAATTCAAAGTAGGACAAAGGATCATAAGTTTGTCTGGTGATGAATTGGTCTCTTGAAGCTTCTGTCAAGCCACTGCTATAGGAAGTTGCGTCGTTACCAAAATATGCAGACTCTGGCTCAGCTAAGATCGATATAATTGGCAATCCTTTTGATTCTGGCAGTTCCAAAGATGCCTCATCTTGTTCCTTTTTCACTTCTACTTGGCTTAAAGGCTTGTGGGTTGTTGGGTCGATACCTTGTTTCATTAACTTCTTCTTCAGACAAGAGTTCCAGAAGTTCTTAATCTCATTATCTGTTCTTCCTGGTAACTGTGCTGCAATTTGAGCCCACCTGCATTTCAAAATCCAAAATATTTGAGTACCTATTTCCATTTTCAACCCACTGGATTGTCTAGTTGACATTAATTAACCTGTTGCCCAAAACTTCATGAAGACTGATTATAAGATCTTCCTCCTGTTGGGAAAACATTCCCCTTTTAAGATCAGGTCTCAAGTAATTTATCCATCTCAACCTGCAACTCTTTCCGCACCTTTGTAAGCCTGAAATAAGCAAACAGCAACTTAATTAAAATCATTCAAAAAGCCAAGACAGAAACTTTAGCTCAAGAAAGACGAGAAAATGCCAAGTTGTTATCACCTGCTAACTTAGGAACAGAACTCCAGCAACCAACACCAAATCTCGTTATGTAATTGTAAAGTTTCTCATCCTCTTCAGGCGACCACAAGCCTTTCCTTAGTTTCTGCTTTACACAACAGGAATGTCGTCCCATTTTCGGTCAAGGATTAGACTGAGGAAGTACTGTTGTCAACGAAAACTTGAAGTGCCCACTACGAAGGGTAAGACTGAGAATGATATGAACATGAAAGCTATATAGAAACCAGACGTGTGTATATATATAGATATCTATTTTATGAGCAGCAAAAAACAAGAGCAGAGGACTTAAACCATACTTAGGATTCAAGGTAGAGAGAGAGAGACGAGAGAGAAGGGCAGAGGAAGGTGAAGCAATCAAGTGGAAATTACGCAAATCTGGTACTGCTTTTGCATAGGACTGGATTGGTTTTTAAGATATCTCCATCTCTAGAAATATTGTTTATATAGTTGATTTAAATGAGAACAACCATATAAATGCCTACTCATGATTAATAATACAATTATATGTTTATGTCTTGTAAACATAACACTTTATTAATTAATAAGCTTCCCTTGTCTATTAAACCTCATCCTCTTGGACTTTACCTAATAGCTTTCTTTAATACAAACATTCTTCACTCGGGTGAATTTAAGCCCACAAATAGTTTACGCTACTTTCAATAGTTAGGAGTAGGGTTGTGTATTATTGGATTTCTCTACACTTTATGTTTCAGGTAAATTTTTACGCAATGTTGTTGTTGCAGTAAATAATTTACATTAGTTTAAAGATTATTACTTCCATGAGAATATTTATTTAAAACACGTTAGAAAAGAATTTGTTATTTTAAAAAGGGCATCTGAATAGGCTGTACTTTTTTTTTGTGTGAAATAGGCTGTACTTTTATTTGCATGAAAAAAAGAATTCAAAGAGTAGAGTGCGTAGTGTTAAGGAAAATAAAATAAATAATATGTCTCCATCTTCAGGAGAAAAGAAATTACTAGGAAGATCATAAGTTCATTTGCCATTTTTATGTTTTTCTTCACTAGGATAGCTCCCTGCAAGAAGTTTCGGACTGCTTCTTTTTAAACATTGCTTGCCAGGTACTATATAGGCAGGGAAATTCACATGCATAGAATTTGAAGCTCTATAGCTTCAATATTCACATATATAATAAATGTGGGACTACAAGTATAGCCGACACTAAAGGTATCTTTTAATGTGGGCTCCACGTACCTTGTATATTTGACTCTTGATCAAGGAAGGAGAACATAAGATTCTATATTTTTAAAATGGAGAAAGGGAAAAAAGGGTGAACAAAAATATTCACTCTAGAGGAGCATTTCCTTCGCCGTCTTAGTTATTTACCCTTTTGAATGAGCCATAAATGGCAAGCATTTGGAGGAACACTTTCTTCTCTACTTATTACTAGCTAGACTGTTCATATACATATAAGTGAAAGAAAATAAAATAGAGGTTATGCTTAAAGGTTCTCTTTTACTATATGGAATGGATATCAAACTTGTATAACAAAAAGGAAAGGAATGATACCACCAAGTTAAAAGTCTCACTGTATAAGATCATTAGTCTTACGATTATATTGAAGGAAGATGTTTTTGTAAACGTGAAGTTCTTGATATGGTTGAGACTTTGGGATGATTAATTTATCTGGAAATTGGCCTCAACCACCCTGGAATCTCTGGCAAATGGGGTTGGGGTAAGAGTGATGATGGAACCGAAACTTGGGAATGGAGTACCTAACTGACCCCTACTCCTTTGGTAAATGATTAATTGAACATCTAATTAATGCATGAACCCATCAATGCAATCAGTTTTCTCTATCCTTGCACACAAATTCTTTTGTTGTAAGAGGATTTATTTCTAATTTTGGCTAAATGTCCACTAACCATATATAGTTAATTATTATAAGCTCTTCCACCATGTCATGTGTAGTTTCAAACAATGGAAACCTCAGACCCACTTATCTCTAACCAGGCTTTTGTTGCAAGTTAGATTGGACAGCTTGCCGATCAAGATTACCTAATTTCATTACAAACTAGAAGGGAAATCATTAAAAGAGAGGGTTTGACATTGAACTTTGCTTTTAATACTTGTGTTTTTATCGTATTACACCATTATCTTTTTTATAGAAATCATACAATATTGTGAATATAAACAAATTACGAGAAACAAATAATCATGTTAAAAATAGTAAAAACGTTGAGTATGATAATTTTAGAGAACATGCAACTTAACAAAATCTCTATTTTGTTTTAACTTTAATGGGATAATATTTTTTATTAAAGCTAAATTATTATCTTCAATGATGAGGGCATTGATGGACGTATACGACCGACAATGTCCACGTAGGAAGATAAAGCTAATGTCTCTGAAAATACGTAGAGCCAGTACACGCACACACCCGGCCTCACCTCACATCACAATACTTGGCCTCTTTTTTCTCGTCTGTCATTTCATCAACAAATAAAATGTCCTTATTTTATTATTTGTAAAAGATCACAATCCCATGTTTCGCTGCACCACTATTCATTGGACCACATTCCTCTGATATCTACACTCAAACGGTCGTGATAGGATCAGATTCTAATTACTTAGTGTCAAAGGGTTTCAAGGTAATTTACTACATTATTATTTAACGGGGCCACGAGGATCTCGCCTCACACGTGAAATTTTAACCTGTCGGGATGTGAAAGTGCCCCAAGCCTAAGGTGGTGTCTCTTAAAAACTTAATAATATTGGCTGTATGTGATTCCAAACTAATAATGTCTGTGAATTAATTGTTTAGGGAGGAACTAGATATAATATTACTAAAATAATAATCAATTTAAATTGCATGCTTAATTAAGTCTTAATCTTTTAAGGCAACTGGGCTATTATTCCAACAAGCAGACGCGTCTTGGCGACACTAATTTATTATGTGTTATTGTAAGACAAGACAAAAAGCTTCTCGATCAATTTGGCGTCATTTAGCTCTAAAAATGTCCTTCGGAATATTACTTTCAATAGGATACCCAATTACTCACAGTCAATTATTGTTATTACTTCTTCTTCTCATGAAATACGTACGTAAAGAATGTCCTACATTATTGTTAATAAGAAATCCCATTGTACATCCTCTTATATAAAATAAGCAACAGAAGGCTTGAATTATTGAAGTGATGGAAATAAACAGTATTGCTAATTTCATTATAACACAAACTAGCTATGATATTAGCTAGCTATTGCCCAATCCTCCTGTGGCAAAACATGTTGTGTGGGGATATATACCCTAGAGACTACATAATCCATGCCTTTTTTTTCCAAGTTACTTTTAGTAGAGGTTACGCAAACACATATTTTCACATCGTCGTCCTTAGTATCTTTTAAAGATTTTTGTCACCATGCCGACGTCAAAAAGTAATGAAAAGCTAGATATAGACTTTACATTACCCACCATTTATGCTTTTCATTGTATTATTCTTTCAATCTTGATTTGTGGCTTTCAAACCCAACAATATTGACATAAGGTTACCAAGTTTTAGTTTTAGTTTCACACTTTAAAGGTCATTAGTTTTTTGTTCGTTTCTTCTTGTTTTCAACCATTTCCTTAGGAAAGAAGAGTTTAATTTGTTAACATTAATAAAAGAGTTAATTGAATTTTAACATTTTCATTAGAATTTAATTTTAATTTAAATATTAAAAAAATTATAACGTTAAAATTATTCAATTAAAACCCTATCTTAACATCTTTGTCAACTTCTTAGTAAAAAAAATCTTATATGACATTTTTATTTTTTGTAAGCCTTCTTATTAGATGTGCATCTACCTAATCAATAGGGCTCAAAATCGTAATTACCCTAAACCCTTCCATAAATTGCGACCCTTCAACGAGATTTCACAATAGCTCTATAAGGCTTTGGGTTTTCATAAAATTCCTTTTAGGTTTTTGAAATTTTGGTTCTTTTTGAAATAGATGTGAAAGGAATTTTCCAAACATTGTATCACTCGAATTGGGATGAACTTATCCATCAAGTGTTTTTAAAACGCTAAAATAAGGTTAGAAATTGATGCCTAGGATATTGTTTTGATTTGATGTGCTTTCTAAAGGAAATCACTTAGTTATGCTTTCGGCACACTCAGTTTCAAGCTTATGAAAGGCTTCATATATTATTGCGTGTCAACGTCGAAGGCTGTCTTCAGGTTCCGAGGAGCCCCTCTGTCGATGGGGGCTCTCATATTCTATCACCTTTAGGAATTAGGAGCAGCGTTGAATTGAGAGCATGCCGGTGGAGATACTCTGTTACCAAAAAACCATCATTTTAGGTTTAAACCATGTGCTAGCTAGCTTGTTTTGCGTTTGTTTTCGTTTTCCTTTGTATTCAAAAAAAAAAATTGTAACACACTATTACCATAGAGTATATGCCTGAACATTCAGAGGACATCTGAGAACATACCATATGAGAATAACATGTTCAAGGATGGAGATATGCGGGGCCCAGTGGTGCACTGACGCCCCCAAGTTTTTAAAAAATTAAATAATTTTTTATTTTTAATATATATATATAATATAATATATCAAAACCCTATCATAGGGTTGCTCTTCGTTGTCGTCATCTATAATATATATAATATATTAAAACCCTATCATAGGGTTGCTCTTTATTGTCATCATCTATAATATATATAATATATTAAAACCCTATCATAGGGTTGCTCTTCTAGAAGATTTTAATATAAGTCGTTGTCGTCAGTTCTCATCTGCTCTTCAGTGGATTATAGACAATCAGCTCTTGGATAGTTCATGGGGTGACGACTGACGATTGAAAAAGGTAAGACAAATACAAAAGTGATAATGCGGACAGCGGATTGATTAGTTTTTAA
>JAOTBA010000006.1:28945468-28957773 GCA_025629845.1 Erythroxylum squamatum | reverse complement strand
TGATTTTAGGGTTTTTAAGCTAGGTTTTAGGTTTTCTAACCTAGATGGGTTATAGGTAGGTTAGATTTGAGTTCAATTTTGTATTTGTTGAAATAGTATGATTTTTCTTTTTAAGTTATGAATTTGATTGGAATGATGGCTTGATTGGAACCTTGGTTATTTTAGGGGACCAAGGGAACCCTACCTAAGAGCAAGGGGAAAGACAAGCTTGACTTGGTTTTCTCCAGCCAACTAGGTGGGTAACATGTTTATGGTTATAGTATAATTGGGCAAATTCTTGCCTATGTTTGTATATTGAGATTGATTTGTTGAAATTGTTTTGTTTGTAAATGTGGAAAAATGCATGGTGATATATGGCTATGTTATACCTCAAAAGAGGTCATGACATTTGCATTAAATGAAAATGAAGACAAAGCATAAAAGTATGAGTATATGAGAAAACGAATATGTGCCTTCTGTTTGGGCGAGAGTGGAACCATTCTGTTCGTCGCGTGCACATCGACAAGAGCCTTCTCCCGGTTGCCTGCTTGTGGCATATGATCTCTGAATATGGACTCATTCTGTTCATAGGGCAAACTTCGGTTTCTCCATTCTGTCTCTATGGGACCCTCAAGCCAATTTCTGTGCATTGTATCTTTGAACTTATCATGAATGATGCATTTGAGTGTTATGTGCTATGAGTGTTAAACCAAATTGAAGAATGCTTGATTTAGAAAATATACATACATATATATATATATAGATATATGTATGTGCATATGCATGAATTTGTGGTCAATTATCAATGACTATAAATATGTTAGTCACTGAGCTGTGTAGCTCATCCCACCATTCCCTTCTCAGGTGTAGAACAAGAAGGTTAGCAATCCTTGCAAGGCTCCGGAAACTCCAAGATATTATAAAAATTTGTAATTAAGTTAGTTCAATCACTATTGGATAGCTTCATAGTATGTTGAAACATTGAGCATCCATCTGTATTTGTATTAAGCTACTGATGAGCGTGTTGATGTGTAATTAAAGATAAGCTTAGATTGTGTTTGGTTTGGTTAATGAAATATGATTACTTTTGCTTATGTTTTTTTTGGGTTTTATATTGCATTTCATATTTCAGGTCTTTTATAAGGGTAAAATTCGTGTTCTAACTTCTGGGGTAAATCTAGAGAGTTGTAGCTAATCTTTTTAGCTTTCCAACGGTATATAGTATGAAATTTTTGGACATCGGATTAAAAATTATGATCTTGTAAGTGAAGATGCTCTGGAGAGTGTGGATAGTGATTTAGAACTTTGGGGATGTGAGGAAGATCTAGTTGAAACATCGTCTTAGTTTGACCTCTGGATCGTCTTAGTTTGACCTCTGTATCGTCTTAGTTTGACCTCTGTATCATCTTAGTTTGACTTCTATATCGTCTTAGTTTTGCTTCGTCGTAGTTTTGCTTCGTCTTAGTTTTATTTCGTCTTAGTTTGATTCGTCTTAGTTTTGCTTCGTCTCAGTTTTGCTTCGTCTTAGTTAGACTACGTCTTAGTTTGACCGTCTTAGTTTGGATAGTCTCACTTTGTATCATCTTAGTTTGTATCATCATCTTCTATTCCATTTTTGATCCTTTTATAGGCTGAATCTTGCTTTGAGGTCTTCACAAAAGTTTTAAATCTAGAAGTATTCTTTCAAAACGTCTAAAAACGAAGTCAATCGAACATATGTAGTGAGAGTTATGGCAATTGCGCCAAGGCATATACAATATGAGTAAAGTAATAAACATGTTGGATTTTTTTGACCATAACTTTTTCGTCCGACCTCCGATTAAGGCGATTCTTGAAGCATTGGATTCTTAACACGTTTTTCTACCATACTATAGAAAGTTATAGCCTTTGGTATTGAATTCAAAAAGATTGATCGCAAGGGAGGGAGAGTTAGTTGAGATAACCCTACAAGGAAACTCGCTCACGCTTTTGACTTCGAATTGGATAGTTGGGCTTCGGGCTTCGGGAATGGGGCCCAACATGTTGTTTGTGTAATTTTTAGATATATTAAGACTAATGGAAGTCTAGTTTTAGGAGGAACAAGAATCATGGCATTTGGATTTTTGTAAAGAGAGTTATGATTAAAAGAAGATAGTTTGTTCATAAAGGAACAATAGGAAGAAAAGGATGTAAACATTGCTCAACAGGTTAGGTTAGCTTGATGGTTAAGGAGACAATGAACTGAATTAGTAAGTGAATTTGTAACATCTCAAGTTAGGGGTTAGAGAAATTGAGGAATTTCACTGCACTTTATGCTTTGCATAATTGAGTTTTCACTCATATGTGCATATGTAATTTTGGACACATACAAATAAAATCTGCATGCATTGATTTGCATTTTTTCGGGTAAAGTGAATTTATAAATGATTTTAAATTGTAAAAAATTTATTTGAAGACAATTGGTATTATTTCAAAATTTTTGGGAATTTTGGGATATTCAGAAAAATAGACAAATGGTATTTTGACATGTAGCACTTTTATGGCATGACAAATGGCACACATGTAATAAGCCATGTGTCAAATTTGTAGCAATGCACGTGGTAACAACACACGTGAGTATGTGTGTTACAGGGGAAAAATGAACGAAGCCTTATTGTTCTTCGAATTATGGAACAATGAAGCCTTGTTGTTCTTCAAGTTATGGAACACTCTTTGAAAATCACCGAACCTTCTCACTGATTTTTGTTGTTGATTTTTAAGTCAGTGTTAACCTTGTAAACAAAACAATTCATCCCAACTAAGAATTTGTTTCTTGTTGGTTTTACTTCTTCTACCATCACCGACCTGTTCATCATCACTCTCCCTGTCAAAGAATTTGCAGAAAAACCAGGTAAGGGATAAGTTTAACTTTCTGAGTTCTATGAATGATTCTGATGATGTATATTGGAAATAAGTACATGTTTGAGTTGGATGATGTGTTATGTGTTGAGAATGAGCACATGCATGAGATGTGTGTGAAACAAATTCAGTGAAAGTGATAATATTATGCAGATGTTGTAACACTGATTGCATGTAACTTAAAAGAGAAACTTAGTAAAGTGGAAAGGTTTCAGATGATTTGGGTGGTGTTCAGAATTGGTTAAATGAGGTGAAGGCATAGAGGAAAATGAGAATGGAAAATATGCAGTAGTGAGAGAAAGCTTGTGTAGGGAATCGATTTTTAGTGTTTAAATATAGATGTGATTTGTTTGAGTTGTGATAAGCTGAAATGGAAGTAGAAGAATTGGTTTAAGTGTGATATGTGTTCATTGAATAAGATTGAAGCGTAAAATCTGGGAAGTTTAAAGATGACGAACTAGAAGGATTTCATTTTTGTGAAAGTTTTCGGGACTAACTCTCCTGGGTTTGCCACGATCAACTTGAAGGATTTGACTAGAATTTCTTTTAGGTAAAGTTCGTCGTGGTCAACTCTAGGTTTCACCGCAGCGAACTTGTGAAAGTTTTGCGAGAATTCCTCTCTGGAGGAGTTCGCCGCGGCGAACTTCTAGCTTTGCCGCTACGAACTTTTCTCTACACTAAATATGCTTTGGTATTTATGCATAACTTGCTCTATAGTTATCCAAATGGGATGATTTTTCATTTGAAGTAAACTAGAGACATAGAGCTACAAATTGTCTGAAGAAATCGAGTTCTAATTCTGCCTCTATGAATTTCATAATCTGATTTGAAGTGAGATAGGAATTCTGATGGAGCTTAAGAACAGTTTGAAATCTTTTGAGTATAACTTTCAGTGTACTAAACCAAATTGGATGAACTTGGTACCATTAGAAACTTAAGACAAAGAGGGAAAAATTTATAGAAGGAAGTATTACCTAATTACCTTCTCTTCCATATTAGAGTAGTTGAGCAAATGGACCGAAAGTTGGTTGTGAAATAAATCTAGATTGAGAAATTTAGTATGGTTTCACATGATTGATTATGTGACAAGAGTATGGATTAGAAACCTGAGAATTTATCATGAACATGCATCATCATATTCAACATACCTGAATGTGTATTAATGAATTCTTATTCATGCACAATAGTGATATATGTTTGTATTGAATGTTTTAGAGGAACCCTTAGAATGACTGATTCCAAATATTGCCGTGACTTTGAGGTAGTAAGCAATAAGGGAGTTTTTGTAAGTAATTTTCGTAAGTAATTTAGACGGTAATTTTTGTAAGTAATTTAGATGGATTCAATTGTAAGTAAGTTAGATGGTCTCTTTTGTAGTGCCCCCATACTGCAGGGTACACACCGGGACGCCCGAAGGTCATTTAGGTATATATTCTACGATAAGGGCAGGCTACGTTCGATCACTTATTCACTTCATATGGCATCATCTCATATTTCACTTATAAAGCATCATAAGAAAATCGCAATCTTTTTAAAACCAACTTTTCCTCATTTCATTTCTCAAAATCAAAAGTCTACATTGTGTCTTTCAAACTTTACTACATGTACATCAACAAAATCTAGTACAAAAGTACTAAATGAATGAGGAAGATATGTACAATCTAACTAAGCCATCCAAAAATCTCAGCTGACCGACCTTTGAGCCATGACTTCTCTTGCCAAATCAGAATCTACACGGCAGTAGAGCCTCTCAGTAGCTAGAGTCGTCTCTTGGTCCTGAAAAGACAACGTTGCAATTTTGGTGAGTTTTGCAAACTCAATGAGGTAACCATCATCGATGGTTCACTCAATTCATGTCACACATCAATTCATATCACAATTAGTTCACAATTTTGCATTTCACATGAGTAACACATTTTCACTTAAGCATAAACAAATTTTGTATTTCACTCCATCAAACATACTTAACAAGATGCATATGAAATGCTCATGTAACACTTTTCCAATTATTACATTGTTGTGACCGAGTGCTTGAACTGTCCCATATAGGGCTCATTAAACGTTGAGCCTAAGGCTTTGAATCACTTTTGAGTTCGAGACTCAGTTTCACTTGTTGAGTTTTAAGCTCTAATCGGTGGCTACTCTGATCACAACTGCCATTATCTGATTATGCATTCATATATGGACTGTACGCACCACAATCACTCACATTATAGAGCACATAGTTCTTCACATTCACATTCAAGTAGCACTTCCATGTCTAAATCTACAATCACATTCATCGGACCTTCTACTCGGAATCCACAATTAAACACATTCAATTATTGTTCAAAACATACTTTAAGCAAATAATAGTTAAGTGAGACCATCTAGGTTACTCACAAGTTTTTCCCGAAGCTAATGCCTGGAAGATCCAGCAACGTCTGGAGGTTGACGTTCCAATTGCTCCTCTATAACAAATAATACACACAATATCACAATTTGCACAATCATAAGTATTCTATAATGCACATGTATGAAATGAATTATGTACAATGCGTGTTTATGATAATCCCAGGAAATTCCATCATAAAATCGATCTCATATCAAAACTCATCTAAGTATAATTTATACTTAGGTTTATGCCTCATTAGAACCATTGAAATCACGATTCATTATTCATTGGCTTACTTTCAGATTTTCCAAAACACCCCTTTCGGGTCTACTGTTCACCTTCAATCGGAAAGTAAAAATGAGATAATTAGGTCAAACTTTCTTCTAGACAGTGTTCCTATATCTCTTATCTTTCCATTGATACCAAAATCACTCAATTTGGTTCAGTGAGTCAAAAGATATACTTCAAACATTTTCGGACTGCTCTTGTCCAAATCTATATACTATACACAACTTCTATCTAAAATTTAAACATCTTAGAGACTGAACTAGATTCCAATTTATTCATACCATTTGTAGCTCCATGTTTCTAATTTACCACAATTCAGAAATCTTCTCATTTGGAGTACTGCAGATCAAGATATCATCAAAATGCTGAAGTATGTTCAGTAGAATAACACCAGTTCATAATATTTAAGAACACACTCACTGTACCCGTCCCACGTTTTCCACTTCATCATTCTCACTTCATTTAGATGGCTGTGATTTTTTTGTAGATGTAAAGCAATGTCTTACGAGTCCAATGGTTCAAGAATCAAGTCATTTAGAGGTTGGAGGACAAAGTTATGGCTGAAACAATCAAACAAGGTTTTGTCTTCAATCATATTGAACCTATCTTGGGACAATTGGCATAACGTTCACTATAGTCATCAGATTTAGGTGTCCTTTGGATGGTTTGAAAGAGACTTTCAAGATCTACAACTTTCCTAAAGACTTTGAAGACAAATTCGATCATCAGAGGGTCACAAATAGGAACAAACTATATGACGTCATTTTAAGACGAAGGTGACGTTATCGGATAATACAAGGTTGGGAAAATTGCCATAACTTTCCTACAGATATCGGATTAAGGTGTTCTTTCGATGGTTTGAAAGAAGACTTCAAGAGCTACAACTTTCATGAAGACTTCGGAAACAAATTCTATCATCTGAAGGGTCAAATATAGAACAAACTATATGACGTTATTTTGAGACGAAAGTGACGTCATCAGACGATACAAGGTTGGGAAAATTGCCATAACTTTCCCTACAGATATCGGATTAAGGTGTTCTTTAAAAGGTTGGAAAGAAGACTTCAAGAGCTACAACTCTCATGAAGACTCAAAGCGAGATTCGGCCTCCAAAAGGGGTTAAAAATGGAACAGAAGAAGGAAGCAAAAGGTCAAACTAAGATGATGCTGACTTCATACTAAGACGATGATGACGTCATACTAAGACGGAAGCAAAACTAAGACAGAACAAAACTAAGACAATGCTGACGTCATACTAAGACGGAAGAAAAACTAAGACGGAACAAAACTAAGATGATGCTGACGTCATAATAAGAAGATGCTGACGTCATACTAAGACGAAAACAAAACAAAGACGGAATAAAACTAAGATGATGCTGACGTCATACTAAGACGATGCTGACGTCATACTAAGATGAAACAATAAAGAGGGCATAAATTTCAGTTAAAATGTCCAAAATTTTCATACTATATACTGTTGGAAAGATAAAAGAAAGATCTACAACTCTCAAGAAGAAAACATTGCCAAAATCTGCCTAAATTAATCCACATTTTCTCCCGAAGTCAGAACACGAATTTTACAATCAATTCTCAACGTCCTGCGCCCAGCTCTCAACTTCATGCCAACTTTTGAGATTCTTAGAGACAGAATTAAAATTCTATGTCTTCATACGAAATGTAGCCATATATCTCTAGTTTAATCTAAATCAAGAATCATCTCATTTGGACAACTAGAGAAAACGTTGTGGCTAAAAGACTGAAGCATACTCAGTGAACATTTTCCAGATTTTCAAACTTTCAATATTTTACAACACCTAATCACTAATAATCTTTCAAAACACTAAATTAACACTATAACTAAATTTTTCATCCCCAACAACACAGTATTTATGAACAAACACATAAATACCATTTTCATGCAGATGATAGTAACTTATCAAATTTATTTTATAAATCCCCAACTCTAAAGGATTTATTCACTACTTACCTCTTGAAGACTCTAAAATCTTCAAACCCTAAACACACAATTTACGTACTTCACTGAGTACAATGACCAGCTTCTGATTTTTCTTAGGATAGAGGACACAATTGGCAAAGTGGGTTTGGTGAAGGAAAGAAAAAGCATAAAAATCTCTTAGAAGTTATTTGATGGAAAAATCTGTGTATGGGAATTTTTTTTTTTGAAGATGATAATGAAGGAACTTAGACATATCACTTCACCTTTCAAATTTCAGAGAACAGTAACTTACGTCTAGCAAAAGTACAAAAGCCTAACTTTCCTATGGTTTAAGCTCTAACCAAGTTCCTTTTGAACTAAATTCGTTAACTCCCATCTTTACAAACCAATTATCTCTAAATATCTTTTGATTTCTTGTTCCCTATTATAATATTTTGTTTTTCTTTCACAATACTCCATAAATTTCGAAGGTAACTCCTAAATTCACCAACATTCACAAATATGATATTTCCACTAATTACTAATATTTCTAATGTCAAAACATTCATAATTTTAAAAAATTCACAAATCAATTCAATTATACCCGGAATTATTCATAAATGCATGTATAATTATTTTCATGTGTAGACAAATTCACTACTCATATGTATGTGTATGACATATTATTCATGAACATGGAAGTGCATCTCTAACTCTCATCAATCACTCACATTTATCATTTTAACCTTCCCAAAATAATGGGATGTTACAACTCTCCCCTCCTTAAAGAAATTTCGTCCTCGAAATTCTTACCTATTCACTCAAATAGGTGGGGAAATTGTCTCCTCATATGTTCCTCTGTCTCCCATGTTGCTTCTTCAGTTGAGTGGTTCTTCCAAAGGACTTTTACTAATGGAATGACCCTGTTCCTCAACTGCCTGTTTTGCGATCCCACAATCTTGATTGGCTCCTCAACATAACTTAAGTTACTAGCAACCTCAATTTTCTGAGCCAGTATCACATGTGTCGGATCAGATCGGTATCTTCGGAGCATACTCACATGAAACACATTATGCAATTGAGACATCTCATTCGGTAAAGCCAACATATAGGCCAAAGGTCCTATCCTCTCAATGATCTCATAAGGACCAACGTACCTAGGGCTCAACTTGCCCTTCTTACCAAATCTTAAAACTCCCCTTCAGGGTGACACTCTCAAGAATACTTTATCTCCCACATTATACTCCATATCATGTCGATGTTGATCCTCATAACTCTTCTGCCTATCCTGAGCCGCTTTAATTCAGCTTCGGATCAACTTTACCTTATCCACTGTGTCCTATATCAACTCTGGGCCATCCACTATTCGCAACCTCTCTTCGTCCCAATACAATGGCGATCGACATTTTCTACCATATATTGCCTCATAAGGTGCCATTCCGATACTACTATGATAATGATTATTGTAGGAAAACTCAATTAATGCCATATATTGATCCTAAGCTCCTTTAAACTCCAATACACAAGCCCTGAGCATATCCTCAATAGTCTTGATTGTCCTCTCACTCTGTTCATCTGTGTGAGGATGAAATGTTGTACTGAAGTTCAACTTAGTACCCATAACAGACTACAAGCTCCTCTAAAACCTCGAAGTTAATCTGGGATCCCTGTCCGATACTATGGACACTGGAATCCCATGAAGTCTCACCACCTCATCTACATATCTCTGAGATAACTGATCGAGTGAGTCATTCTCTCTCATTGGTATGAAGTGGGCTGATTTTGTCAACCGGTCTACTATGACCCATATAACATCATTCTGCCTCGGAGTCTTAGGCAGTCCCATGATGAAGTCTATAGTAATTCGTTCCTATTTCTGCTCCAGGATAGTTAACGAATGGAGCTTCCTTACCAGAGCCTGGTGCTCAGCCTTAACTTATTGGCAAGTCATACATCTAGACATATATTCTGCCATTTGCTTCTTCATTCCAGGCCACCAAAAATGTTGCTTCAATGTGTTATACATCTTGGTAGTATCAGGATGCACAGCATAGGCGGCTAAATGAGCTTCCCCAATGATCTCCTTCCTCAGATTATCCACATTAGGCACACACAACCTCTGTCTCAACCATAATGTCTCATCCCTCAACTCAAACTCGAAATCTAGATTCATCTTCACTTTCTCCATAAGTTTGACCATAACTGGATCTTTGTTCTGCACTCTTCTGATTCTATCATGTAGCATCGGCCTCAACTTCAAAGTAGCAATTAGTCCCTCATCCTGCTCCAGATTTAGCTCTACATTCAGAGCTCTCAAATGAATCAGATTAGGTAGCCTCGATAACTGAATCTGAGCTACACTGATATTAGACTTCCTGCTCAAAGTATCTGCCACCACATTAGCTTTCCCCGGGTAGTATTCAATAATGCCATCATAGCCTTTCAGTAGCTCAATCCATCTCCTCTGCCTCATGTTTAACTCCTTCTGACTCAGTAGATACCTCAGACTTTTATGATTTGTGTATATCTGAAACGTCTCTCCATACAAATAATGTCTCCAAATCTTTAGAGCAAAAGCAACTGCAGCTAGCTCTAAATCATATACTGGATAATTGATCTCGTGAGACCTTAATTGTCTTGATGCATAGGCGATCACCTTGCCATGTTGCATCAGTACACATCCTAATCCTTGATGCAATGCATCACTATGCACTATATATCCTCTGGTCCCCGATGGAATGGTCAATACCGATGCAGTAGTCAATCGATGTTTCAGCTCCTCAAAGCTCATCTGACACTCCTTATTCCAGCTGAACACTGCATTCTTCCTCAGAAGTTTTGTTAGAGGGGCTGAGATCAGAGAAAACCCCTCGACAAACCTCCGATAATATCCAGCCAATCCTAGGAAGCTTCGAATCTCTGACACATATCTTGGAGCTTCCCAATTCATCACTGCCTCTACCTTCTTTGGATCTACCTCTATGCCATCTCCAGTCACTATATGCCCCAAAAACACCACCTGATCTAGCCAAAATTCACACTTACTGAATTTGGCATACGACTGCTTCTATCTCATAATCTATAAAATGACTTTCAGATGCTCAGCATGATCCTTTCTACTCTTTGAATACACCAAGATATCATCAATAAACACAATCACAAATCGATCTAGGTAGGGTTGAAATACCTTATTCATCAGGGCCATAAAGGCTGCTAGGGTATTAGTCAGCCCAAACGGCATCACTAGAAAGTCAAAGTGCCCAAACCTGCTCCTGAATGCACTCTTAGGGATATCTAACTTAGTAAATACCTGAGGTCCCTGCAACTGATCATGGAAATCATCAATTCTAGGCAACGGGTACTTGTTCTTCACTGTCACCTGATTAAGTTACCTATAATCGATGCACAACCTCAAAGTCCCCTCCTTCTTCTTCACAAATAGCACTAGAGCTCCCAAGGTGAAACATTGGGTCTTATAAAACCCCTTTCTAACAACTCCTAAAGCTAAGTCTTCAGATCCTTCAGTTCCACAGGTGCCATCCTATATGGAGGAATAGATATAGGAGCAGCACCTGGAACTAAATCAATTGTAAACTCCGTTTTTCGATTTGGTGGTAAACTAGGTAGCTCCTCTGGAAATACATCTGGAAACTCCCTAACCACGGGAATGTCCTGTATACTTTAATCAACTCCATTATCAATGGTATGGGTTAGATAAGCCTCACATCCCCCCCGTATCAACCTCAGTGCACTCATAAATGATATCATCTTGGCTGGCACTGCTTGACTAATTCTTATGAATACTGCCCTCAGCTGACTAGGAGATTCAGTACTACCTCCTTGGTGTAGCAGTTTATGATGGCCCTATAGGCAGTGAGCCAATCCATTCCTAAGATCACATCTATCACCCTCAACTGCAATACTATCAGGTCTGCCTCCAACTCTACTTGATCAATCCTGATTAATCACCACTTGCATACCTCACCAATAATAGTAGTACTACCTAGAGGTGTACTCACCTCTAGCCCAAACTGCAGTAACTCCCTACCACAATGCAATCTACATGCCAAACGCGGTACGATAAAGGAGTGTGTGGATCCTGGATCTAGCAGTGTAAATGCCTCCAAATCATAAACAAGAAGCGCACCTTCAACCACATCGGGTGAGTCTTAGGCCTCTTGCTAGGTCATAGCATAGACCCTAGTCTGGGACTGTGGTCGGCTGCCCTGTTCCTCAGGCCTCATGGAAGAACTCCCAGCTCTTCCTCTATCTCTCCCTCGGTCTCTCTATCCAGATCCACCACCTTTGCTCTATTGAACTGTTGTATTATTCCCAGATCGCCCATTGACAGCAGTCTGAGTTCGTAAAGTAGCTAGACAATCTCTAATCTGGTGGTCCATGGAGCCACATTTAAAACAAGCCCCAGACATTCTTCGACACTCACCACCATGCCTTCTCTCACAATACTCACAAACTGGAAGTTGATTATAAGCTGAGCCTCTCTCACTGCCAGTTTGTGACATCTTGCCCCTCGGCCTAGATCCTGACTGCCTGGATCCACCTGAGGATCTGAATGGTCTATTCTGGAACTTACTGAAGCTCCTGCCAGAACTGCTCTGATTCTAACTAGGCCTCTTTCCTCTAGACCCTTGCCCAGTCTCTGCTTGTTTCTCCTTCATCAGTTGTTCAATTCAAATTAAGGCAGCTCTCAATGTTGGTGATGAACGCAAGTGCACGTTTCTATCGTCAAGTAGTAAAAATATCGATCCCACGAAGACCAAATTAGTTAAATAGTAATACTCGTAATAACTTCTAATTTAAGCTAATAACATAAAAATTAAAGAAAAGATT
>JAOTBA010000006.1:28904167-28918069 GCA_025629845.1 Erythroxylum squamatum | reverse complement strand
GTTCTTTAGGTTCAGGTTCAGGTTCAAGTTCGTGAAATTGCCGAACCTGACATTCAGGTTCAGGTTCAGGTTATTTACGAACGGGTCAGGTTACCCTACCATGAACACCCTTAGTTACATGGTTTGAAACAGTAATAACTTTTCTGGCTACTCAATTGAAGGGGCATGACCTCACTCTTTACTTAAAGAAGACAAATAACCATGATCTTCTTTTAGTATGTCTTTTCCTAGATGATATAATATATATAGGCTCTAATCACTCTCTTGTAGCTGACTTTAAGTCTAGTATGATGAGCAAATTTGAAATGTTAGATTTAGGTTTGTTGCATTATTTTCTTGGCATTGAAGTGATGCAATTGAAGTGATGCAAGAAGGAGGAATATTTATTTCTCAAATGAAATATGCAATATTTGACAGAAAAAGCACTTCAAGAAATGTTGTCAATCTTAGCTTAGGTGCAATTACGTGGTGTTCAAAGAAACAAGCAACAACAGTATTATCATCTTCACAGGCAGAATATATGGATACTACCTCCTCAGCTTGTTAATGCATTTGGATTAGAAGGCTTCTTACTTAGATGTAGCAAAAGCAAAAAGGTGTTACTGAAATTTATTGTGATAATAAAGTTGCAATTGCAATGAACAAGAATCCTGTATTCTATTGAAGACAAAGAAGATAGACATACATCTGCATTTCATTCGTGATTTGGTGTAAAATAGTGAAATAGTTATAAAGTTTTGTGAAAAAGAACAGGGTGTTGATATATTCACAAAGGGGATAACATTAAAATCTCATAAGCATATGATGTTTAGGTCATTGTTTGGTGTATGTAATTTTGAATCAAGGGTAAGTGTTAAAGATTGATTTAAAATTTGTTTTCACTCGGTTTTTGTTTTTTCACTTGCTTGTTCCTTACTTTTTAGGATTATGGGTAGTGAGAGTAGTAAAAATAAAATATGTTATCTGTTAGGATTTAGTTCTGATTTTTTTTATATTTAAAATGTCATTGTAAACCCTATACAAAGGCATCCGTTTCAGAATAGTGCATTCTACAACATTTGTGTGACTCTTTTCTACTTTGATTCTTGTGCGCACTATATATCTCCAACACTCAGTATAGTCCCAAAGAGACTCTTCATTCCATTCTCTGTGTTGCCATTCGCTAGTGAATGACCTGCCGCTAGGGAGTAAAGGTCCAAGTCGTCTTTTGATTCCTTTTTTTCAAGCTTAAAAACACCATGAACAATTTTGTAATATTATGGAATCTAAATAAGTTTCAATTTTCTTATTAGATTTTGTTTTCATCATCTCTATTATTAAGGGTGGGTGTCGGGTTTCCTCCAGTTTGTATTGTACATGTTTATATTATGCTGTCCATCGGTGATCTGTATTAGTTTTGGAAACTCAACTTTCAATTTGTCTTTCTTGGAAGAACAAGAATATTAATGGAGAAACAAGGATTCAAAGGTGTGTTCTTGTTCTTTAGACATTAATCTCCATTATGTGTTTTGTTTATAACAAAATATGAGTTTTAGAAGGCTAGAACAGGAACGAGTCTTAATCTTATCTCGCACATGAAGTATCAGGAACTAAAAAAGATAGTATACGAAATGCAGGACATAAGAGATAATATGAATTCAGCACATGAAGTACCTATTATGAAGATTAATGTTTAGAATCCATTCATTATCTTCACTTTATTATCTAATTATTCATTAATGGAATCAATTTAAATTTTCAAAACGCAATAGATTATGAAAGCATTTATTCAAGATGCAAATACATATTAGGTTTGATATTAATTAAAGGAATATATAAGTGTGTGTGTGTGTGTGATATTTCATCTCATAACTATCCTTAATTAATCAAATCATTTACTTGAATTTGATTGTTATTCTACGATTAAAGGAATCTTAGCAAGAAACTCTCTTTTTTCTCATTTCAGAATATTATCATAATTCATTTCTAACTGATAAACATATATGATTTAACAGTTATTATTTAAAAGGTCACACCTTTTAAACTCATTTGGTATATACTTTTATTATCAGTGACACCCATATACATACGTTACTTGCATTCTTTCAACATCAACATTTTGCAAACTCTTTTCCAATGTATAGCAGCAGGGTTAGTGAGCAAGAGGAGTGATGCATTCTAACATTTCTTAGATCCATTCCTCAGATCGCCTGTCTGTATCATCTTTCGGGCTCCTTGTCGCCATGCGTAGCTGATGAAAAATGCTACGACCAAATGGAGTCATTTTGTTCCACCTGTTTTGAGCCTTTTAACTAAAGGAGAGATATTACCTCCATGGAAACAAGAAAAATGAACCTATATTGAGCTATGTATGAGAAGATTACCATTTAACATGTAATAAGTCCATGTGCGTTTTATGTCACAATCTCGACTCCAACTATGCCAATTTGAAGTAACAATTTCTGTTCTGACATGAAAGAAGGGAGGTGCAGGTCATCCTGCCAATAAAAAATATGATGTTCTTCATGCAAAAGACCCTTTTGCTTAAAAATTCCAAGCTTGAGAATGTTAAATCTACCCACATGGTATAGATGCAAATTTTGCCATGCTTTCGTGAGAATAATTTGCTGAAGAGCTTGCAATTTGTACTATCAGTAAAATAAACAGGAAAATAAGCATCTCATCTTCTATTTTAACGAAAAGCTTGCTAATTTAAGTTTCGCTTTGCCCTCTGTTCAGATAGCTTTTAGCTTACAGGCTAAACTCTTGTCAAGACATACTTGCTGCTTTCCTGGGGGACGACTTGCCATTAAGAGTTTCTTCTTTCAGATGAAGTCAGGACCCTTTTACATTGATTTCTTAAAAGTCAGGGTTAGGGATTTGATTATTAGATTAATACAAGGATGTAACTTACAACCTATATTTTTGGTTGCAAATTTCTTCTACATACGTACAGCCTACAGGATGGCAAAAACAACCTCATATAGGCTGTTCTAAGCCAATTTTGGACAGCCTTTCGATAAACAGATCGATGTTCTCATCTCTATCCAGCATGCTTATTCTCACATACTCAGGACTGACACCAAAGTGCCTTCCACTCCTTGTTAAGATCTTGTGCTCCCGGAGAAATGCCTCACAATCCTCTATCGGCTCTTCACATTTCAACCATGCAAAAGCTGCACATCTCACCATGAATGTATGCAAGTGCATAGCTATCAAAGTACAAACCTGCTGAATTATGAATTATGGGATTTGAGAGTGTATATAATCAGTTACGTTTACCTGGTTGAGGCTTGAAGAGTCTGCCATAGAACTTGCAAAAGTCGGGGGAAAACTCAGGCAAACTGAAGAGGCCACTTTGTTCCACCGCTTCCCTCAGTGGTGTCCACCTCTCGTTCATTTTTCTGTAGCCAAAATCAAATAGGGTCTCTTCCACGCTCTTGGTATATTCGTAGCTGTCGGAAACAACTTCCAGTACTTTAGCTGCTCGCACTTGTGAATCCTTGGATACGCCTATGGTGCTAAGCTCGATGTACTTGACCATCTTCTTCGCTATCTCCGGGTCTTTGACAACAGCCCAACTAAATGATGCAAATTTCAATAAAGAATCATCAAAACTAAGTTCATGATGAAATTATTACATAAAACAAGCTATATCTAATAAAAGGTGAAAGTAAATTGAGTTGCTTACCCAATGCGCATCCCTGCATGTCCAATGCTTTTGGAGATGGTGAACAACATAATATCGTGATCAGCAGGTGAAGTTATTGGTGTATACTGCGGCCAGTAGTAAGCCAAATCATGAACCAATAGCCCTCCTGTTCTGTTAACCACAGCCTGCCTGGAATAGCCATCAGGATTGTTGGGTGAAGTAACAAGTTCAATGTATGGCCCGCCCTTACTAAAACTTCGAGCATCTCCAGCCCATTTGTAGAGATTTGACTTGACGCAGTCAGTAATAGCAGGATAAGACTTCAGCAAATCAGTTGAGAGTTACGTTAGACCAATAACTGTAACCATCAAGGCCTGACCAATTTGGCCATGCAGAAACTAGAACTATACATAGATTAAAGATGCAACAGACTACAGAGTAAATTTCCTTATAACCAAAGCGGCCCATGGCCCTTCCATTGTGGTCTATTAATAACATCAAGGTCGGCATTGAAAGAATAAGAACTCAACACAACGTAGGTTTTGGACTGACAGAGCAATCTGTCTTGATCTTTTGCCATCATTACAAGTTATGTCATTGAACATGTGCTAGTCCATTAACCAACACACCAGCATGTGCATGTCACACAGCTCATCAGGTTGCTTTGACTAGCATGCATTCCCATAGTTGAGGGTGTAATCAACTCAATTTCTTGTACACGTAGAGAATATCTTTCTTCTGCATAACGCATCTGACACTAGAATAAATTTTGATATTATTGTTCTAAATCCAAGTTATCTACAAAGTTAGTAACATATATATTTATTGTATGAAGTCATTAACTCGGGGATTGATACTTGAGATGAAGTGAGTTATAGGCTGAAACTCTTATCAGCTAAGCTACATCAGAAACAGTCAACAGTTGGAATATCGATGCAGTGGATATAATATTTCTCATCATCAGCATACAACATAATTTTTATTTTTAATCAAAGCCACATAGTACCCAGTATTGATATAATATATTACTTAAACTTGATTATAGAATTATACGGCAAAAAAATCAATTTGAGCCATTTCCAGAAAACTTACAGAGTAGTAAGGTGCAGCAGATACAACACTAATAGGTTCAATTGCATCTTGGGGACAGAGTGCATATAATACCGCTTGGAAAAGCTGTGTAGAACCCGTCCCAACGACAATGTGTCGGCCCCGAGTGACAGCATTGCCAACAATCTGATGAAGCCTAAGTACCTGCTTGGCAAACTCAGGTTCTAGAAACCAGCAGAGGTTACCAATGTCAGAGAAGTAGCTCACTGATTGCCAACCAGGAATCACGATAGTAGATTTATCGCCAGCTTGCTGCCAATACGTCGTATACATTGTCGGATCGCCACTGCATTGAGCAAAACTGTAAAAATTAGCAAAACTGTAAAATATGCCACAAGAATGACGCACTAAATGTCAACGGCCCTCAATTTATTTACAAGTTATCATCTCAAGTAAAAAAATATATAATATATGAGCAACTTTGCTCACTGTTGACTGACAAACTAGCAATAACATCTTTACCTTCACATGGGGTACAATGTTTTTTCGATTTCTTACAGAACATGGAACCAAGTTGGAAACTTGACAAGGGGACAGCAATGACATTAACCTGATTTATTTATTTGCCAATATGAGAGATGCAAATACACAGCTTAGTCTGATAAAAAGTAAGTGATTTTATCATAGACGCCTGAGACTAAATTTTTTTTTTGATAATCCTGAGACTAAAATTTGCAAGATCGAACCTCTACTTTTCAACCCCACTTTCCTATCTAGAACAAAAGAAGTGAGTAGCAGCAGTGGAGTGGGATTCCAAAACGTGGGGTACGAATGGGAGTGCGTAACTGGTAGGGCCATCCCCCTGACATGAACACATCAATGATTAGATGATGTACATGTAATTGGTAGATATATAAAATCGTCTTTAGGCGGACCCACAACATGGAAGATCCAACAAACCCACTTCCCTTAATATAAACCAGAGAGGAGGATCATGAAAATGCCATATGCCAAAGTTACAGGGGCGGCAGTGCACAACTTCCCTTTTCAGATGTCAGACACTCCCACGCCTAAAATAAACTTTGTTGTTTAGATCTTCCGAAAGGCCAAAAACCGGGTTGCATGCATTCCGCAAAAAAGTTGACCCACGAGGACCCACAAACGTGCACTTTGGTTCTCAAACTTAACGATGACAATGGCTAAAGTAAGATTTAACAAAGCCAAAAATGTTTAAAGATTGCTTTTTTAAGGATGTGTTTTACCTGTTTGAGGTCCACAAGGGCACAAGAGTAGCAGTTAGTGAGGAGGGCAATGATGGTGTGGTCAAAGTGTAATAAGCACCAACCAAAGTTGAGGTAATAGATGATCATAAAATAGGATAATAGGCTAGTCAACAAAAACAGGTGCTCGGAACCCAAAGTTGAGATCTGTTCAATTTGCAGTAGTATCAGTAGTAATTCAACCCTCAACTTGGGAGCTGGGAACAGAGAAATCAGAAATGACAAAAAAACACAGCTATCATCACGAAGTACGAAAAGACCGTGAATCACTCGCCACCACGCCCGAGTCTAACATGAACCATAAGTGTAGTTCCCCTACCCATTTTCACCTGTTCCTTTTTGACCTCAAGGGAACAGACGGAACCGGTCTTTGGAACAGAAAATCTGTTGCCAACAGTATAACGTCTGCATACTCAAAGAAAAGGACCTGTCTTCAGCAACTCTGCCAGAAGGCTTGGAAAGAGCCGTTTAAAAGTAAACTCCACGCTTTTCGGGTTGGAAGAGATGTACGTAACATTTTTTAAAAAAATTATAATAAAAAAACCAATTCCTCACAAAATCACCATTTAATGGGAAAAATTTTTAAAGAAGAAAAGGCAAATGTAAATTTTGAGAAGCCAACACCAAACTCTGCCAACCAAAAACCACGTTAACAGTTTGAAGGGAATGGGCGAAAACAATAATGAACCTTTTCAGAGGTAATTGATTGACAAAAAATTAGGAGATGCAAATGACAAAGAGTGAGTTAGTCAGCACTTACTGGTCAAGATTGATGACTCTGTCCTCGGTGTAGTTGACCAGTGTCGCAGTGGATGGTGAACTAGAAGAAGAAGATGAGGCAGCCTTCTGTGTCTGGCGATAAGCATGCAGTTCAGCCAGAACACCACCACCGACTACTTGCTTTAGCAGCGCCACCCCATCAAGACGCTCAGTCCCAGTTTCGAAGACTACCCTCAAAAGCAAGCTAACGTTCAGAGCTACAGAAACCACAAGCAAGTGCCTCATTGAGAACTTTCCCATCTGTCTGGCAAACTTTGACCAATTAGAGTTACAAAAACAAGAGTACTGAAAGAAACAGAGCTTGCCCTTCTTTCAAGACAACGTTCAAGAAGATGTGAGCAAAGGAGGAATAGAAAAGAAGGGTCAAGGGTTCTCAGAGCTTTTCCATTTCACGAAATACACTAAACTTTGCCGAGGAAAAAAAAAGCATTGGATTTTTTGTCTTCGCAGCAGAGAAGTAGTCAAGTTACTGAAAATAGTTTTTGACTTAGCAAGAAAACCATTAACAGAAAAAAAATGGAGAAACAAGGACCAATAACCAACATGTTATTGAGTTCTTGAGAAAAAAAAGAGTGGTATTTCTTGATCTTGGACTAAGCAACCATGATAAGGGAAGCCAAATACTGAGGCTCGATAGTTCTAAAATGCGCCAGGAGGGCGTAGACCACCCTAGGAAAGACTTCCGACAAGAGATTTTCCTCAGGAACCAAGAAATCCTCCTGATATTTTCCTGGAAAATTTGCAGCTTTGCTATTTTACATGCCAGATCTCGAAAAACGATAACACACGATACCTATGATAAGTACAGATTCATTGTTTGATATTGTTTCCTTTTTGTTAAACATAAGAATAAAAAAAGGAAAAAGGATTTACGTGCTTAGCTAGTAGAAATACGAGCAAAAGCCAAAAGGGTTTTCTCATCAGTTTAGACATGCTTGGTGAATAACTGATGGATTGAACTTCGTACACTGAACAGGGGATGCGTTTGGATGAAGACATTGATTGGTGTTGGAGATTTTTTTAGTGCAGGACTTACTGTGTAGATTAGCTTACTTGTAATTTGTAAAAGTGTCATTTTTCTTACGTATTCTGAGTTAAACCTAAATGAGTCAACTCGGGAAAATTCATCACGGCAACCGTTTCCGCTTCCAAAAAGAGTTGACTCTTTGAAAGTAGCCTAGCCATGGGAGAATTGACAACGTATCTTTTTTCCTATAGTTTACCTTAGATGGGAAAACATGCTCTCTTGTATTTAAATGCATGCATGATGTTTACGTTTTCTTATACTTGGATCAGTTTCATATCAGAGTTTATATTAGAGATAATAGATTCCAAATTGCTTAATTTCAATTTTTTTATGATCTTAGTAGCTCAGTTTGTTACTATTTTGTTAACAAAATCTTCTTTATCTAGGCCTTCATGTCAAAAATTAATTATTAACTAAATATTTATGTGAATTAAAAAATTCAAACCAAATATTTAGGTGAACTAAAAAATTTAACTTATATTTAGGTGAACTAAAAAATTCAACTTATAATCTCTTTCTGACAATTAATTTTTACTTAATTTCATAATTTATGAAAAATTACAAATTATTATTAATAATATTAAAAGAATTATATTATTAAGTAAAATCTGTCTCTAAAATTTACTTTATATTTAGTTATTATCAGTAACATAAATATAATTATATTAATATTAAATATTCTATTCTATTCTATTCTATTCAAAAACATAATTTAAAAATTATAATAAATTAAACTTTTAAATTTAAGTTTCCTGATAGTGCTTGTTATTTAAAAATGATAATAATACGAAACTATAAAATTAAATATATTTTCATGTTTAGCAGTATTATTTCTATTTTTCTCCTTTTATTTGTTGTGATCATTTATGTTCAAACTAAACTAAACTAAACATGTTGGACATTTATGTTCAAACTAAACTAAACTAAACATGTTGGACAACTATTAATTGTATTTTCGGGTTTTTAATAACTTATCGGTTAAGTTACGTAATTCGATCTTAACAAAAGTAATAAAGTGGTCCAATAAATGAATTGGATTAATGGGTCGAAGTTCGGGAGGAAAATGGATCCCAATTAGTATGGATTTGACTCATATCAGGCTTGTGATGGGGAAGCTCGATATGGAAGCTATATATAAAGGTTAAGGTCTCTTTCAGTTACTTATGTAATTTGTAAGCATACGGATCCTCTGACCCGTTAGGAGTGCTTACGACTTAAGGAAATTAAAGAAAGGCGTTAACCGAGTGTTGGTGATCAACTTCCACAAAGGTCCAGGGGAGATTGGAGCTCGTTTGGCATCGGAAGCTGCTTCGAAACAATGGATGGAACTAAAATCAGGTATCTCGCATTTCCTTCATTTTTAACCCTTTTATGAATGATTCGGGACAAGTAATAAGGTCTATCCTATGTGTCACATGGTTATAGGCGCGCGTCTGCTCGTGAGCATGCAATGCACGTGCGCCCCTGTTTCACACTCCTATTGATATCAGCGCACAGTGCTGCACTGACGTCAACTCTATAGTAATGCTGACATCAGCACTAAAAAAATTCATAATTCCCGTGAAGGTGCCTTAGGTCCTTTTGAGTCAGTTTCCAGGTTCGGGGAATTTTTTAAGTGGTTTTTTCAAATTTCTGGATGTATTACTTTGGTAATTAGATTCCGAAAAAGTTTTTAAAACTTTTTTAAGCAAATTTTGAGTGCATTTTCGTACTCTGAACTGCACATGAGGGAGACACTTAAAGTTTTATGTCTCGTGCGATAGGTTCGGTATTTGGGAAAAGTACGATAGATACTCTCATTGAGATTTTTTATATATAAAAGTCTCAAATAAAGTTTAAAGAGAATGTTTTCAGTACTGATACGTAATTATTTGATTATGAATCTAGTTTTTATAGTTATAATTAATTTTCACATATATTATGCCGATATAGAAAGTGAGGATGACATAAAGATGTATCCCTTGTGTTTGTGATCTTTTTGGATACTGGTAAGATTGTAGACACCACAGTGGTCTTTCAAGCCAGTATTTGGATTGTACTGCATGCATGTTGGGGGATTTCTCTGGTCTCATATTTGGTTATTCAACCCACAGGTGTTGATCTTATATGAGATTTTGATATTTACATAAAGGCATTAGATGGAGGAAAGCCGTCGCTTAAATGATCTATTCACCCATAGGTGGTAGTGTCATAAGAGTTGATAATTTGTACTCTGATTGTTTTTATATGGAGGTCTAATTGCATATATTATGTATTTAGCCCATAGGTGTTTCATAATATGTATGATCGGATTCTCTGTATAGATAATGTTATCGTTGTTGTCCTACATTTAAACTGGTTTTTTACATTGTTTTTTCTATCTTGAAGTCACCTTTTCTGTAAACAACAATGTTGTCACAATTGAGGCCTTAAATGGTTTCAATTTCAAGAAGTGGACGAAGGACATGGAGTTTTCATTGGAGATGGCTAACTTTAGCATGGCGATGCATATAGAGACCTTCTCCACTTGCTGATATTAGCTCAGAAGCTGATAAAGCAGCTATGACAATCTAGGAGCGGTCAAATAGGATGTGCTATTTGACCATCAAGAGATCAATCCCAGATCATCTGCTGAGTGGATTACTGGATACGACCATAGCAAAGGTTCATGGATGGCATTTTCCAGAGATACAAGGTGTCTTTTCATGCAGAGCAGAGCATCTTGATTAAGGAGCTATTCTCTTTGAAGTATACGGGAGAAGGAGGCGTCCAAGAGTACATTATCAGAATGGTACACCTTCAGACTTGGCGTAAGGCTCTTAATGTACCAATTCCTGATAATCTCATAGTGCATCAGGCACTAAATACTCTCCTTCGAGAGTTTGAGATATTGGCTACCTCCTACATCTCTTAGGATGAGTCCTAGGACATCAATGCCTTGATTTCCCGATGTGTTGCAGCGGAAGAGAAGATTAAGAGTTCTCCTCATACAGTTATGTTTGTAGCTGCCAGAGGCAAGAGAAAGGCTAAGCCCCAACAGCCTAAGGGTAAGGGTAAGAAACCTAAACCCTCTCCAAAGATTCAGACTAGACAGTCCAGCATTGCAAATGGGCCACATAACCTAAAGGGTATGAGGTGCTTCTTCTGCAAGAAGAAGGGGCATAGGAAGTTTGATTGCGAGAAGTACAAGCTATGGAAGGTTAAGCAGGAACTGTCAGGTAACTCATTAACCTTTATGATTCATGAATCCAATGTAGCTATAACCACATCAAGTTTTTGGTGGTTAGATAGTGGAGCTTCTAACGATGTTACTTCCACAATGCAGAGGTTCAAATCCAAGAGAAGGCTGACTAAAGGAGAGGAGAAGCTGATGGTTGGCAATAATGAAGAGGTGGATGTTTTGTATGTAGGAGATGTAGGATTAAACCTCGATACTAGGTTTGTATTAATTTTACGAAACAAATTGTATATACCGTCTTTTAGAAGGAACTTGATCTCTGTATCAGTTTTGGATAAAGAAGGTTTTCTTTTTATATTTGATACTTTAGTTGTAAATATTTCTATCAATACAAGACATATCGGAACTGCCTTGTTATCCTACGGATTATATAGTATGTGTCTTACTCCTAATGAAATGTATGCCTCTTCTTATGTTACTTAACCTGTTACTCGAAAGAGACCCTTCATAAAGGAAACATCATATACGTTGTGGCATAAACGTCTTGGCCACATTTCTAGAGAGAGGGTTGAGAGATTGATAAAGGATAACAATCTCGCAACTTTGGACTTCAGTGATCTAGAAACATGTATCGATTGTTGTAGAGGTAAGTTGACCAAGATAAAGAAAAAATGGTCAACTCGTACTTCTGGTTTATTGGACCTCATACATACAGACATTAGTTGTCCCTATACAGTCACGTTATGCAATGCTAGATATTTCTGACATTTATAGATGATTATTCCCGCTATGGTTATGTGTTCTTACTTAAAGAAAAGCCTAGAGTTTTGGATAAGTTTAAGATCTTTAAGACTGAGGTTAAGAACCAATTGAAAAAATAAAAAAAGATAGTTAGATCTGACAAGGGAGGTTAATACTATGGAAGACATGGGGTTGCAAGATAAGAAAAGGATCTGTTTGCCAGGTATTTGGAATCATTTAGAATAATGGCTCAGTTCACTATGCCAAGTAGTCCTGAGCAAAATGGTGTGGTCGAAAAATGCAATCGCACCCTAAAGGATATGATGAGGTCAATATAGAGCAGGACTAACCTACTCGAATAACTTTGGGGCGAAGCTATCAAGACAACATTGTATATCTTCAATAGAGTCCCAAGTAAGTTAGTACCAAAGATGCCTTTTGAACTCTGAAAGGGATGGAAGCCAAGTCTTGTACACATTCATGTCTGGATCTGCCCTGCTGAGGTAAGGTTGTATAATCCTTATGAGAACAAATTCTAACCTCGTTCAACTCATTGTTATTTGGTAGGTTATCCCGACCACTCAAAAGGCTACAGATTTTATTGTAGAGAAGAAGGGGCCAGAATAGTAGAATCGCAGACGGCTAAGTTTCTGGAATACAATGTCCATGATAAGGGAGGATCTTCACATCCTTTAGGAGATAGCAAGACGGATACTGCGATTATTTCGTATCCGCTTCTCATACAGTCAGGTCTGATGGATATAGGTCTAAGTACCGTGCCTATGCAGGCACAAGAGCCTATAGCTGTTCAAGAAGAAGTTTTTGAGGTACAAGAACCTATGTAGTTGCTCAGATCTACCAGAGAGAGGTGACATGCTATCTCACCAAATTACATAGTTTATTTGGGTGAGCAAGACTATGACATAAGATATGTTGTGGATCCAGTTACTTTTATAGAAGTCATTTCTGGACCCTATACGGATATGTAGTGGAAAGCAATGAAGGATGAGAAGCAGTCAATAAGGTATAATAAGGTATTGGAGCTTGTTGATTTACCTCAACATTATAGACCTGTCAGTTGTACGTGGCTATTTAAGATCAAAAAGGACTTATAAAGTCAAGTTGATCGGTTTAAAGCACGTTTGTTTGTCAGGGGATTCACTCATAGAGAAGGAGTTAACTTCAATGTTACCTTCTCTCCTGTATCCTCGAATGATGCATTTAGAGTGATGATGGCAATAGTAGCTCATTATGATATGGAGCTACATCAAATGGACGTTAAGATCGCTTTCTTGAGTGGTAACCTTTATGAGGAGGTTTAAGTGGAGCAACCTGGAGGATTCAAGATCAAGATGCAACTGACAAAGTCTATAAGTTGACTAAATCAATATACGGTCTGATACAAGCTTCCAGATAATGGTACCTAAAGTTTGATGAGGTTTTGACCTTATTCAGCTTTGTGGAAAATAAAGTTGAAATATGCTTATACTATAAGGTTAGGGGAGCAAAGTTATCTTTCTATTACTGTACGTGGATGATATCTTGCTCGCGTCAAATGATTTGACTATGTTGTATGAGGTAAAGCAACTTTTGGCCAAACATTTTGGTATGAAGGATTTAGGTGAAAGCATCTTGTGTCCTCGGTATGCAGATTTATCAGGACAGATCTCAACATTCCTTGAGCCTCTCACAAAGAGCATATATTGAGTGAGTGTTACCAAGGTTTAATATGACTTATTGTAAACCTGTTGTTGTAGCGCCCCGCTCCCGCCGACCCGAACCCGACATCGACGGTGATGTCCTAGCTCGTGCCTGCGGAAGTGGCGTGCTAGGGCGGTCAGTCAGTGACAGTCGGTACAAAATTTCACTTTTCTTTTGAAATCCGATCGACATATGCACAAACAGAACTCAGTCGATTGCCGATCGGATCGACATATATAGTGACAGAGAACAAAGTCGTTCAGTCTAAGTCGATCGACAATTAGTACAAGCAAAAGCATAAAGCAATTACCGATCGACCAATTTCAATTCATTCAAAACACAATCAATACATTTCCTGTTGGGGCCCATTATAGATACAGAACATCAATTACAGAATTTGCGGAAGAACAAATCAATTACAGACGACAGACACAACTGATCCCGACCTCTACCTTTCACTAGCTTGCGGTAGTCATACTCCCGTTTGCCGGACGGGGTATTCTTCAGAGTCCTGAAAAATATTTGCAAATTTTGA
>JAOTBA010000006.1:28840091-28862561 GCA_025629845.1 Erythroxylum squamatum | reverse complement strand
AATGGGATGGAATTCTATTGCTGCTTTCTAGTAAATTTTAAAATGATGCCATGTGGATTGAGTATAGTAATTTATCGTAGTGAACCTTTGTCGTGGAATATGTACCGGAATGATCTTCGGACGTCTCGGTTCGTACTCTGTGGTAAGGGGGCGCTACAAAACTCCAGTCAAATATGATAGCAAACTTACTGTTTTTTCAAAGCAAAAGTCGATTTTGTGTTCTATTTCATCTAATTAAGAAAGCATTTCGTTTCGCAATTATATATTAAGAATTTCATGAGAAATACAGAATAATACTAGAGCTTTCCCTCGCACTCTCGCTGCCTTCCACGTCCACCATTCCAGCGCTGAGATGCATGCAGAAAGCCACGTTTTGGCTTGGAGAGCCAAGCCAAAACGTGGCTTTCTGCTCTCTCGTCCTATTCCTTTGTTAATATAACGTAGCACTAGTAGTCGGTCGTTGGGAGCAACTAGCTACCAAGTGTAACAACTAGCTTAATCCCCTGCCACAAGCCAGCCAACTAGATTCTTTTTCCCATTTGCATTTTGCTTCAACAGCCGTGACTCCTCACCGATACTCGGACACTGGGCTTTTGCGTTTGCCACGTCTAACTCTTCCCCATGTTTTCTGTCCGTACGAAGTTTCTTCTCTATACAGTGGACCAGTGTCAATTTCATAGTCCAAATGCATACGACATGATGTCAATTTCATAGTCCAAATGCATACGACAATCATGTGTGGTGTGCAAAGCTGATAATGTTTGCATTAAATAAAATTCAAATCATTAGAAACCATCTCATTTCTTCATATTAGTTGAAGCATAGTTCAACTGGGACGAAATCTTCATCTGTAACATTTAATCAGTTCTTACTTTATACCATGACTTTTCACTTTTCATTTGTGGATGAAATGTCATAACTTAGAGTAAGAACTGATTAAATAACTCAGAAGATATAATCCCAACTCTGTTTTCTTTGTCAGTATCACAACTTGGTCGTTCATAGTTTTACTTTTATTAGGAGTAGAATCAGTTTTTCCCTCCTTCACTCGGCTCTTCCGTTGCACCTCCTGCCTTTGTCTGTTGAGCTTACCATCCTTCTCTTCCAGCTTTTTATCGTAACATAAGCACCTGCCAAAACATTTGCATTCACAAATTAAAATAATAATGAAAAGATGCCAAAATTTAGGTGACATAAAACAGATAAATGTTGGTGGGGACGATTGCGACGTCTGATCAGCTACATTGCACAGAAAACAGATATGTAGAAAGGCACTTCTGATCATTTGATCGTTGTTTCCAATAACCACACATATCAAGAGGAAAGGTAAGGGGCAAAGAAAGAAACAAACCGCATTTTCAAGAGATAAAATCTTTGTTTTATGCCAAGACTAAATATGTAAAGTGATGCCAGATTGGCATGGCTAGGGAATATGTTAAGCAAACCTTCAAGCGTGTGAATTCCTCATGTATTGCTGGATCCAACAGTAGCCTCATTGCCTGTCAGGTCAAGCAAAACCAGATAAAGCCAATAGAAAAGTTGAACAAACTAAGAAAGTTATATTATTTATGAAAACCAGGCTATACTATTTCAAGAATACGGTACTAATTTAAGTGCTAGACCTCTCCATGAATCCAAGATATTTGAGCGAATTCTAACATGGAATCTAGTGTGACATACAAGTAATAAAGGGAAGTGGAGTAAAACTGTAAAAGTTAAAATCCACAAGCAGATATGAGATGCTTGCCAATCACCACCAAGTGAACACATATGGCAATTACTTGTTTCAATTTTAAACCATACAATAACAATACCTTTCCTAATAAAACCACAACCAACATTGAACAATGCCTACTTCAATAAGGCAATATTACGTTCAATTCAAAAAAGAAGATTCTGACATTTGTTCATACCTGTACTGATGGAGGTATTGAGTTGCGATTTAGGATCCCGTAATGCAGACTGTAAAATTAAGAGTTAAACTTAGTATAAAATGGTTACAAAGTTTAGAAGATTGCATGAAAGAACCATAATCATAAATGAAAAAGCTTCTCCTTTTAAGTAAGATTTAGAAAAATGTATAAGAAAAATAAATTTAGTTTAAGTTGGCATAAAAATTTGTGGACAGTCATCAAGTTCATATCGTGCTTATAGTGTTTAACATCACCTCCCTGGAACTACAATCCTAATTTGTCTAAACCATTAACTGTTAATGGTGATACTGCATTGAATTTCAAGCCCTCACAAGATCATATGATGAAAAGTGCTCCAGAAACTTTCCCGTTCATCCACCTATAAAAACTTATAAGCTGATACAGAGACACATACAGACACAAACATACATAGATAAAGAGAGAATTTCACCTTCAACTCTGCTATCTATTGCTATCATTTAGCAAAGAAGGCGGCTTCTTTTTCCTTTGCTTTTTCCAGCTGTAATGATGAACAAGCCAAAAGGTTAAATCCTAGATAGCAAATAATGACTTGAAAGATCAATGCCCTGTTCTTTCAAAGATTCCTCAGAGGATCTCAAGTTCTGGATATAAATGATCACCAGTTCAGGTTTTGCAAAGAAGAAAAAGGTTTGTAAAATGATCATAAACATAAAACATTACAAACACGTGGTAACACAACACTGTATTATTGTGCTAACCAGGAGATGCAGGACTCATTCCCAAATGCGGATTCCCACTTTTGAATTTCAAATTTTGCAGCTTCAAGTTCCGTATGAAACAAATAACCCATATCAATTGTAATTCCAGTCTAACATGAAACTTTTAAAGAAGTTAGAAAAAATTTTTAGTTTGAGTAGTTACAAAAAGCAGTCAAGAAACAATTTATGGCCCAAACTAGCTAACTTCACAAATTTGAAATCAATTTAGAAGGCCAAATGGTAGTAAGAATATGGATAACACTTCATGTTACAAAAAATGAAGTGAATAGTACAAGACATTCACGTGATGAAGCTCATGGAAACTAACAATAACAGACTTATATAGGAGGATCAAACAATCTCATTAATTTAAAGGAGCCAAGGACCTTAACTCAGGCAAGCATCATCAAGACTTGGCATGTTGCAAGGGTATTTCTACAATTATCAAGACTGCAAAAGAAATCCCACCACATAAAAGGTATATGACTCCAAATTATTTGCATCTAAACTAGCAAAAGCAGGAAACGTAAATTCCTTTTAAGACTCAAAAAGTAAAAACAAATAGTTCTAGCAGTACCTCTCATGAAGAGATAGAATCATTGCAGTTTCTTCAACCTTTGTACTGCCCTGCATAATTGAACAAACAATATATTATCCTACATAACACATGCATGCTTCAGCAACTTACTGACACCACCCAATGACAAACTGTCACCTTCAGAATTCAAAAGAGAGAATATTAAATAAACTCAAGTATTGAAGCATCACAAGGACAAAGCCTTGATTTCTTGCAGAATACATTCACTACCGCTCGAAAATGTGAACTTGAATCATACACTGAATGCATTAGCAATGCTCCCAAGCTCTTGTACTACAACGGTTTACTCTCGCTTACACCCATTTTTTTACATTTCAGCTTAATTGTACTGACAAATCCTAGTGCTACAATAGAATCACAGACTTAATAATGCTTTTGCTTTTATACAAGTCAACAAATTTAGCACCTTTTTAGGCCCAAAGATGTCATCTTCGTCATCCTCAAGATCTATAAAGCTCCGCTTAACACCTAAAATTTGCAAGCAAATCCACACCAAAAACAAAAAGTATGAAAATAAATCAAGAAATAGCAGAATTAAAGAATAAGACAGAATTGACATAGTCATTCATAAAACAGTGAATAGAGAAAAAAACCTGTACGCTTTGAACTGTGAGCACTTGAAAAATCACCCCAAAATCATCATCATCCTGGAATTGCCAAAATTGGCAATCAAAAACCGTAAAATCGCAACACGGGAAAGCTGAAAATGAGTGCGGGAAAAGTTACTTACATCGTCGAGATGGTTGTGAGAGATCATTAGCAAAACCCTAACAAGAAAGATTGGAAATTTTAAATCAAAATTTGGACTTTTTGAGATTTTGTGAGGAGAGGGACAGGGTCTTTGTTCTTCCTCTCTCTCGTGTGACGCGGCAATTCTGAAACGAAGAGGAAGAAATTTCTGTGCGGATGGCTCCATGGAATCCAACTTACAGACTCTGACGTGTCGGATGCGGGTTGGTGAAGTCGGAACACGGAGTGGTGATGGACTCTATCTTGAGGGCCACAAGTTCTTGAGATTATCATCACATCGTAACGATTGGGCTTGTAAAGATCAATTTCTCGACAAATGAGGCTCACCTCTGTTTAACGATTGTACAAATCCTTTATAAATGTTATTTTTATATTTTTGGTATTTTTTAAACATCAATCGGTTTTTAAAAATTCAATTGTAATTTTTATAATTGAAATTTCATCAGTTACATTTTTAACATTAAATTAATAAGAGAAAAGGTCAATTACACATTATATTCTAACTCACTAATTTGCGTAGATTAAAAGAAGCAACTTCTAGCAAGGAAGATTGACTTTCAAAGTTATTATAATCCCAAAATAGAACTGGATCAATGATTGAATGTGGCAAACTGGTTCAACATATTTGAATAGAGGAGGAGGCGGATTTTTTGAAATCCTTTTGGCAGTCCAAGTTTGAAGCAAGACTTGGATTAGAATATTGGATACTCGTGCATGGGATATCTTCTGAAATTAAAAAAAGAAAAAACTAGTCAGACATGGCAACGTGGAACTTTTTTTATTCAATTATTTTATATAAAATGTTAGAAAATATGGGGAAATGGGGGTGTTGTGGATCTTTTAGGGTTGAGAAGATGACGATGAAGACAAACAACCTTTTACAAAAATCTTTGATCTTGAAGCACCTAATGCTCAAAAGAAAGATTAGCAATCTATTGCTGTTCAGTACTTGACATGGATAATCACGCTAATGACGTAATAGCTAATCCAATAATCTACGCATTAGGTAAGGCATCACAAAATGCAAAACACTACACTAGCCTACATAATCCAATACACGCGATGAAACTGCCCTATTGTCTTGTCCCACTCTCCCGCGATTGCCTCCTAGTTTATGGGGCCCTTTTGAACTCCCCAATTGATGGATGACACGTGAATTGACGTTAATTAATTACCCTCATTAAAATGTAATCCAATGAATCCTTCGAGCTTGATCAACACATCATTGATGATAAAAGGTCGTTAATTTGTCATAATGATCGGTGGTTAAGTGTTCATAGTTTGTGTCGGCAATTGTTTTTTTTCCTCCTTATTAGCAACGCTTTATTCTTTCACATTCTTCCATTTAAGAAAAGCATTTGATGCTTTGACTTTCTAATAATAAAAAATAAATGTTTAATCCCAACAAAGGAAGAAAACAGCAAGTGAACTCCACTCGATACATCCCCTTGAGATTTGATGTCGTTTCAGCCTCATAATCATAAATGGAGAAAAGGGTTGTTGAGATATTTGGAAAAACAACAGTTGCAGTGACTAGTAGTAGTGGTTAATTTTCATTGGTTAGGTAGTTCAATGGGCTTGCTTCATGTCTAAAAAAACCAAGTCTTACGGTGATAAGAGTGGAGTTGTTGTGGACTTGGTAACTTTAATTCATTTAAGACTATAACTTTATTGATTTCTCAACTAAGAAAATGAGATGGGATGTAAAGAATAATGATTCATGCCTTTGTCTCAAATTCAAAAAACCAATGAAAATGCCCTTTTCGTTCTTGATGCAATGTAAATTCATCATTGAAGTAAGTATATGGAAAAGGTTGAGTAGTTAACTAAAAGATCAAGCAAAACAAACTTTTGGTCCTGTATTCTAAACACTGGCTTAAGACACAAGTTAAAACCCTTAGCCTTTTGCATCATGAAGGGTAAAATTTTCCCAACAAACAATACTAATGGCCGGTAAAAAAGGTTCCTTTCATTGATAGATAGACTATGCTTATTAATTACATTAATCTAATTTAGAATTAAAAGAAATTAATTGTAACACATTAAAATATTTATAAATGAAATCAGGTTGAGAACATTTAAAATATATTAATTAATTGATAAATAATTTGATCTATTAGTATAAATCCATTATGTTAAATAGAATATGAAGATTATATAGTTATTCAACTTTCAGTCTTCAAGTGTATCACATCACAATTGCGATGATCTTGAATTAGCGTTAAAAAAAATTAGGCTGTACACTACAGTTTCTGTACAGTTAATGAGAGAGAAGAAGGCAAAGTGAGGAAGATCACATGTGAAACAAGAAGGGAAGTGTCTCACTAAGTTGTGGCAAATTGATGAGTAGTGCTGGCAAGGTTGGAGACCGAGGCGGGGTCCCCAATGCATAGGTAGCCAGTTCATACCATTTACCTCCATTTTGGAGGAGTCAACCTCAGTGCTCTCTTTTAGTCCATCCATCCTCCGACAATGGCTATCCTTTTTCTCAAAGTGAAAGGATTGAATTTCTTGGCCATGTCGACCAAAAAGAATTTGTGATCAATGACGCGGCAAAAAGCACCCTTGTCTCCCAGCTCTCACCTCCTCCCTACATCATTTTTCGATCTTTGTTTTCTCATGATCATATTACATGTAATTATCAATTCTTCTTTTTTCTTTTTTCATTATATATAGACGCATTCGTGTGGCTACTACATGGAGACATGATCAATTTTGTTGGATGATTTTCCTTTTGGGTGATTTTATGAGTTTGAAATGCTTATACTAAAAGTAAAAATGATGATTTTCCTCTTCTTCTTTTTTGGCATTTTATGCTTTATTCCAAATTCTCACAAAAAAGATTTAATTTGATTAGACCTTTGATACTTTTCTAATGAAACAAAGTAAAATTTTGAATTATTTTTACCAGTTTCTGATTAATATATACCTAATGGCATCACTAGCTAATTTGTGGAGAGCAAAAAGTGAGAAGAACACCGGTCATAAAATTGTATCAAGTTCAATTTTGTATCTCAGATAGATATGTTACATGGTAAAGTATATATCAAAGCAATTGCAATAGTAATTACTTTTTCATATCAATTATTAGATGTTAGGTTATCATTAATTTAGATTTTCACCACTTTAATTTTATAGAGAATAGAGATAATAATCATTTCAACTCAAACGTCTAGTTAACAACCATGAGGATTCCATTCCAAGCCTCTTGGCTGGGAGGACATGCACCTCGTGCAGTTAAATTGACGAATAGTATTGTATAGTGTGGGAGTAAAATACGGGCAGAACTAAGACTAAGTAGCAAGTTTAGGAATTGATTATCTGAATTCCTCGATCCGAGAATTTTATGTGTTGACTGTGTAGGTTCCAAACTTCTGATTCAAGTCTCACTAGCTACAGTTAATCTTCTTAATTTGCTAGCGTCTTTCTTGTCTTGAGAATTCTGAAAATGGTATGCGCCAGGAACATGTTGTCCCTTTCATTTGAAGATGGAAATAATTAATGTCTCCAGAGATGATTACCTAACTATTGTAGAGTGACATGATGGAAGGATTAATCGTGGCCATGTCAAACGGTCCAAACCAACGAGCATATCAGAAGAAAGTACTGTATGCCTGTAATGAGATGATACCATTTTCACAGGTCAAATTTTTCCTACCCGAAATAAAAATCATCCATTAATGTGATCTCACCACAATTGCAATTAAAGATTTAATGAGATCATACCATTTTCACAGGTCAAAAATTTCCTACTTGAAAGAACAATCTTCCATTGATGTGATCTCACAACAATTGCATTTAAAGATTTAAAATTCAAAAATAGATATCCGGTTTTCTTTTCATTTCTCCTGAAAATATATCATAATCTCTTCTGAGCTTCCACAGCAATAGAATTGAAGTCACTCAATGTGGAGAGAATCATAATTAATGAGAAAAGGGATACAGACAAACCGATGGTTCATTTCCTACAATCACAGAATATTATTATGAGAAATAAAACGCCAAAAAGAAAATGGTGTATTCCATAGTCACCAAGCTTAAAGAATGTGCTAGTCACTGGACCACATTTAATTTGGAAGGTGGTCACAGCCAATCATTTCACCTTTTGTATAATAGGGTGCTGACATTCTGACATGTGATTAGTGTAATTACTAATTACTCAAGATTGCTTGCCTAATGCAATCTTTCCTCAACAACTATGAATCTCTTGCTTCTTCTAGTAATATAAATTTTCGTAAAGCGTCCAAGAATTGATATCTCAAAATCTTGTTGAACAAGTAAGATTCGAGCATTTCAAGGGTATCCCTACAAATTATAAAGTTTAAATGATATGTGTATCTGTAATTTACGAACTATTCTTCATTTTAATATTGCTTTTTGCTTAGTGGTAATTAACTAATTATTTTTGACTAACTTGAAATAGGACCATCACGCATTTCAATATAAATGGAGTCCAGAGTAATCAATCATATAATATGGATAGTCCACCATATCAACACGTTGAATTGACAAAAACAGATTAATAAATATACTATTGATATTAACCTAAAAATGGAAGAAGCAATTCTTGTACATGAAGGTAAAATAAAGAGAAATCGTACCATTTTTACAGGGTTAGGAAAGACTTTGCTTGTTAAATTGGTATGAGGAAGTGAACAAAAAGTTGAGAGATGCCAATTTCCACATCCCAAGAATTCTTCTTCCTAATCACACACACACACACACACATATATATGTGCTACGTTCGTAGTCTCTGCGGTAAGCTGCTTCTCTTGTTGTCCAAGATTCCAGACATCAATACCATCATGAAGGGAACTTTAAAGTACTTGGCAGGCATTGCAGGGCCAAGTGGTTATGGCTCCAATGCAACCGCTGAGCAAGTTACTGAAGGCCATGCTTTCTCAGTCCCTCCCCATCTCACTGCTATTATCACTGGTTAGTTGCTAATTATCTCCACCATCAACTAAGATAGTATTGTAATCCAATGATATTATCTTGACCTTCAAAGCAGGTCTGGTGCATGCAAATGCCCTACCATGTCGTTTTTGCGCCTCAGATTTGAGTTACTTATTTCTTTGTTTCCTTCTTCTTCTTATTCTGGGTGAATCAGATGAAAATTGTAGTGTTACGAATCAAGATACGGGTTTTATACCCAGACGATACACTCTTCTGTCTCCTATGGAGTTTCACAAATATGGTGTTTACTATTAGTTTTTGGCATCTCCAACATCATTTCAGTCTGTTCTTCTCACTTTCTTAAAAGCATAAGAGTCTAAGGTAGGTTAATCAAGACATCTCTTCACTCTCTTGTTCATTCTCCCCAAAAAAAAAAATCTTATGGGTTCATGATAATCAAACATTAAGATCCTACTTTAGCCAAGTAGAAACAACTTTGGTACCCTTCTGCCTGCAATCTGCATATTCCACAGAATGCTTATTTATTCGTGGCTCTTTTTGGTTTTGGTAAGATATGGTAGATTTGTCTCTTCTGAGCGCCATATCCCTCCCACAAACTCATCACTTGTTTCTGGGCCACATTTCGAAACTTACCATACCGTGCAATTTTATTACCATAAAACTCATCAAAATTACCACCAACACTTACGATTCAAGATGAGAATTAAAAATCTTGCGACATCTTTTACTCGTTAAAAAGGAAAAGCAGAAGTCTTTCCGTGGACAAGCTAAATACTTGTGGATTGTTACATGAACTAATAAAAAGGGATTCATATATACTGTTTTTCCGTAAATTATATACAAGTGAAGAAGTTTCGTTCTAATCCCTTGAAGGTGCTACATCGGGCATTGGAGTTGAAACTGCAAGGGTATTAGCAAAGAGAGGAGTGAGAATAGTTATGCCTGCAAGGGATTTGAAGAAGGCAAGTGAAGTAAAGGAGATGATACAAAAGGAGAATCCAAACGCAGAGATCATAACAATGGAAATTGATATGAGTTCACTTGCGTCAGTCAAGAGATTTTGTTCCGACTTTCTTGCTCTTGGACAGCCACTTAACATCCTCATGTGAGTATACATAATTTATGACATTGAACTTCATTTCCCTCTTCACCTCCAAGTTGACGTACAATGTTTGTTCAGATCCTGATAGTAGAAATTGGTTACTCTTTTTCAGAAATAATGCTGGTATATACTCTAAGAATTTAGAATTCTCTGAAGACAAGATTGAGTTGACATTTGCTACGAATTATTTAGGTATGTCTTAATTTTATTTTTTAATTTATAAATTTACCCAAAAATAGGAAAATATTATTCCAACTCTATTTCTTCCCTTTTGAATATTAATTATAATCAAAACGACACCCAAAAATCAAGGTAGGGAAAGCCATGATTTTGGTGACAATGACAAGAAGAAAAGTTTGGTATTCACTTTGTTGCTTTCCCACCATAGTAGTATAGTACACAGAGATACATACATGTGGTGCATACATGCAAATAAAACTTGTCATCATAGTCTTCAGCTGAATCAAAAAAGGGATATAGATTGTGGAGGACTTAATTTTGAGGATTGTGAAAACATAAATTAGTAAAATCAGACGCTATCCATTCTACACAATGCAAAGAGAGTCTATAAGGCTTTTATAGAGGATAGACCACCGTAAAGATGATGGCCTAATTTGCACAAGTGTTGGAATTCTGCATGCAATAAGAGAAAACAACATTTTTTTCTTTTTATTTGTTCTTTAAATTATAGCAGCAAGGTGATATTTTGCTTCTTGAAAAGCAAGGGAAAGTATTATGTTCAAATTTGTTAGTGTTGTTGGTCATGAATGTTGCAGGGCACTTTTTGCTGACAGACTTGCTAATAGAGAAAATGATGGACACAGCAACATGGACAGGGATTCAGGGAAGAATAATAAATCTATCTTCCGTGATTCACAAATGGGCGAAGAGGGATGAGTTTTCTTTCAACGAGATGCTAAGTCCAAGCAAGTATGACTAATCTCTTTCCTTTGTCCACCTTCCACTCCTGTTTTAACACATTAATGAGTTGCAGCTTTACTTTTTCAGATACAATGGAACAAGTGCATATGCTCAATCCAAATTGGCCACCATATTGCATGCCAAGGAAGTTGCAAGGCAGCTGAAGGTGAAATTTCACAATGTTTTCACTTTAGAATTCTAAATTCCGTATGCCATCAAATCAACTGTAGTCAGATATAATTAACTGCAAAAATCTTCCGTGTATTACATTGTTGCCTTTATTTTCTCTTTCTCGAAAACTCTCATGTTTTGTTCTTCTGACAACATTTGCAACGTGAATGAAAAAATAGAAAAGAAAAGTTCTGAAGATGACAATCATTTGGATGCCTGACAAGGAAAATATTGCAGGCAAGGAATGCAAGAGTGACGATAAATGCTGTCCACCCAGGCATTGTAAAGACAGGAATCATCAGGGCTCACAATAGTTTTGTCACAGGTACAAATTCTTTTTTCCCGTTTCGGAACATTAATTACTACAAACTACCAGTGACCGTCTGTATCAATTCCTTCTGGACATTTATCTTCAAGTAACTTTTGTATGCAGACACTTTGTACTTCATTGCTTCCAAGTTACTGAAGACTACATCACAGGTCTGTCTATATTTCCCTTGTCACCTCTCTAAAGAAAGAGATTCACATTAGGAGAGAAAGAGACAGGACTTGCCTAGTTATTTGGACTGTAGTGTTGTAGTTCTTAACAGTGCATGAAATGTGCGTCCTTGCAGGGTGCTTCCACCACTTGTTACGTTGCTTTGAGTCCTCAAGTTGAAGGCACCAGCGGCAAATACTTTGCAGACTGTAACGAAAGCAACTGTTCATCCCTGGCAAATGATGAAACTGAGACATACAAACTTTGGAGGCAGAGCCGTGCTTTGATCCACAGAAGGTTTCATTCACCACCAGCTTGAATTCTGTTAACCAAAGTACAAATCTAGGAATTATGTATATATGCAGGTTATAAACCTCTCCTTTTTGTCTTTTATGGGTGTAAGGCATTTTACGATAAAATATCGTAACTCACAAAGATAGGATTTACATGTAAAATAGAAAGGGCCCCTTCCCTTTTGGCCTTTTCACGCTGTTCCTTACAAACGTTGATCTTACTAAAATAAAAACCTTTCACTTCTCTAATGACGTCTCAATTCAACGTTGTTGTTTCCGAGTCCACTGATCAACGAAAGACAACCAATATCGACGTGTTTTAATGGTAATACTAGAAAATAGGAGTGATAATGTTGCATAATTTCGACTTTTTCAGCAGATTTTACGGTGAAGCTCTTAGTTTATGTTTTTTTTTAAAATATATGTTTATTTGAATCTGAAAGTATTTCTTGAAATTTTAGATAAGTTTGTTGTTTGTTGAATTAAGGAATAATTATGTAATTAGTAGTTAATATTTTTATGTTTAAAAATCTCTCTCGTATCTTGCGTTTAATTAGATTGATGAAATGAAATTCAATATGTTGAGAGGAAAATTTATTCTTCGGTTCTCTTCTTGCTACTATTTTTAACAAATGGTGTCGGAGCATTCCTTTTAAGAAAATGTGAGTTTTATTTACGAGTGAATTAGAGAGCTTAAACACTTGAAATTAATTAAGAGTATAAATACTTGATAATTTAAATACAGGTGAGTTTATGAGTTAGTTCAAAATGGTATCAAGCAATTTTTCGTGCCTACTCCTTCTATTCTTATAGAGAAAAATTATTGATTGTAGATTATTAAGATGAAATTATACATAAGAGCATTGAGTTTGTGGGAGATTATTGAAAGTGAAGCTGATTTAACTGCCTTTCCGCAAAATTCAATATTAGCACAAATCAAGAAACACGAAGAATATTTGATTAAAGACCTAGAGCATTCACTTGCATACAATTACTAGGGAAAACAAAAAAATATGAAGAATATTTTATTAAAGACCTAGAGCATTCACTTGCATACAATTACTAGGGAAAATAAAAAAATATGAAGAATATTTGATTAAAGACCTAGAGCATTCACTTGCATACAATTACCATTATCAAATGTATTTTTTACAAGGATAATGACTTGCAAATCACCAAATCAAGCATGAGACAAATTAAAGGAAGAATTTGAAGGTAATGGAGAAGTAAAAATTTGTAAAGATGCCCTCTCTTAAAACATAATTTGATATATGGAAGATAAATGAAGGGGAGACACTCAGGGAGTATTATGAGACTCAAGCAATTTGTGAATCAAATTAAACTTTATGGTGAAAAATTTAAAAACTTGAAGGTGATGAAAGAATATGGACTAGTTTACCTAACATATTTAAGCCTAAGATTTTGACAATCAGAGAATCTTATGACTTAAATTTTTGTTAATTGCATAACTAATTAGTAAATTATATGCACAAGAGCAACATATCTTTATGAGGCATAAAGAGAATATTGAAGGAGCATTCACGGCATCGAACATGTAGTAGAACAAACCACATCGAGAAGCATCATTGGTACAAAGGCAAACCTCAATACTAGTGTTGATGGTACAAAAGATATGGACATATCGAAATATTTTGTAAATGGAAGATGGAGTCAACAGAGAATCAACTTTTAGAATAAGCAAATCACATTAAAGATCAACCACAATCTAGGGAATGTTTGTTTATGGTCACCAAGTCTTTTTTGTTAGATGAAGCCAACGTTTGGGCTATTGATAGTAGTTGTACAAGCCATATACCTAGAAATATCAATATGTTCACTTCACTTGATAAATCTTCCAAAATCGAGGTGAAGCTGGGAAAAGGAGACCTTATGCAAACTAAAGGTAAAGGTAATATTATTGTTCCAACTAAAGAAGGTATTGTGTCTCTTACTAGTGTCCTTTACGCCCTTTGCTTAGAACACTATCTTTCGAGCGTAGCTAAAATATTGAAGAAAGTTTTTGAATGATTTCTAAAGATAATATGTGCACTATTTATGATTATCATAGCTATGAAATCATAATTGCTGCAATGGTAGAGAATAGTTTTCTATTGGATTTATATGTGGTTAAACAATATGTTTAAATGAAAAAAATTGATGAAATATAGTTATGTAATTAATGTTTTAGGCATTATAATTAGAAATTTCTGAAGTTTATAGAAGATAATGATATAATGATAGTGTTTGTGAATGTTTTTAAAAAGGAAAAATGCATAAAAAAGCCTTTCCTGTCAATAAGGCTTGGAAAGGGATCGAAAAACTTGAATTACTCCTAAGTGATGTATACGGTCCAATGAGCATTCCATATCTAATTGAAGTATATATTTTCTTTTATCTATTAATGATTTCACTATGATGGTCTAAGTTTATTTTATGACTAATAAATATGATTTTTTTATATATTTAAGAAATTTAAGGCTTATATAGAGAACCAAAGTAGAAGCAACATCAAGATCTTAAGGACAAATAATGGTTTGGAGTACAAATTTAAAGAATTTATGGATTTTTTGAAGTTATAGGTATTGATCATTAGCTTACAATTCCTTAGACTCCACAACAAAATGAAGCATTGGGAAGAAAAAACATAACAATGGTAGAGTTGAACATACACATGATGCTTTAAAAGAATTTATTGTAGAAAGCTTTGGTCTAAAGCTACAAATTCAATTGTCTATCTTTTAAACAGACTTACAATAAGGCCTATAAAGGGTATGACACTATACAAAGTATGGGTCGAGTAACAACAATAAGTCAATCACTCAAAGTCTTTATTTCAACGTGTTATGTTCATTTACTTGCTATAAAAAGAAGCAAATTTAGTAAAAAAGACAAACAAAATTTAGTGGTGTCTATTTATCACTATAGCACCTCTATATGATGCATCTATCATCCTTTTTTTCATTGATAACAATTATTTATAAAGGTATTGAATAAGGAGTTATTTAGAGAATCTATGCTGAGGGAAACTTGAACATAATTGCTTAAATCTTTCTCAATATTCATGAAAGATCTCAACATCTTTTTGCTTTATTCCATATATTTCACTTCTTATACCAGCATCTTTTGAGGTAGGGGAGAGTTTATTAAGGAAAAATGGTACTATATCTACCTATGTAGTAATAATAGACCTAGAAGGCAAATAAGACAACCAATTTTTAGCTCCATTCTCCCCGTGAGGATCTTTATTCTCAAGGCCACGAAAGGTAGGCACAAATAAATAAGATTAGACTTAAGCCTAAAACCTATATTCAGGTTTGGATATTCAATGTAATGAGGTTGTTAAGTTAAATTCAATGCCTCCAATTCTTTTAAGGTTCTCTTTTGATTAGTCAGGATTGCTTCAACTTCAGAATCACTACAGTATTTTGTCAAATCAAGCGATGGTTCTAATCTAGGATATAAAGAGGAAGATGCTTGCTTATCACATAATTTAGTTTCCTCCCTTAATCTCTTAGTTGCTTTCTTAACATCAAGATCTTATTTGAAGTTCAACTGAACAAGAATTTTGGGGCATAAAAGAAATAAATTCACTTTAACATCAAATCTCTAGCAATAGTGTCAAAATTTAGTGCGTGTCAAATCTAACAAATATAATCTTACTTAATAAAAATAAATTGTACGTAGAGATGCACAAGGTCAAGTCCATATGGACTGTTAAAACTTATCTCCTTTTCCAAGTAAACAAATCAAAATAAAGTAAGGGGATCTTAAGATGAAAATTAAAACAGATTAAAAGCAAAAATACAAAATTCATCAAGAATCCAATTTAATAAAATAAAATGATAACAAGCATCTAGGTTAGGGTATAATTTTAGTATTGTTGAATTGATTATTGATACAAAGATAAACCCTTCTATTCCTTAATAAACTGGTTATAATCATTAACAAGCTCTAACAACCTATCTCTCATTACCATCTTTGTTAACTAAAATAAGCTCTTTGATTATTTATTTTATCAACAAACAACTATAATCAAGATCTTAGAATTTAGGGATGGCAAATCCTAAAGTGCCAACCTTTTGGAATTTTTTTAATTCAGTACCCAAGCCTTTAAATTTTTTATCAAATGACCAACCTTTTATAACATTAAAAACTTAGTTCAAAATGTTAGTTTTGTTAATATTTTGTTGATTTGGATAACATAATCTTTATTGTTCACGACATGTAGGTGTCTATATGGAGAAGTAATTGCTAACTAATCATCTACGTGGACTAAAACACCTAACCTATAACCTCTTTCGTATATTGGGTTGGGTGTTTTAATCCACGTGAATAATTATTTGAGAATTAATTTTTTAGGTGGAAGCCTACATGTGATGGATAAAAAAAATTCCATTAGCCAAATAAGAAAAATACTAAATAGAACTAATATTTTGAACTGAGTTGCAAAGGTTAAAAAAGTTTATCACTTAATTAAAAAAAAATTTAAAACTTGGGCACTAAATTGAACATTTTCTAAAAGACTAGAGAGAACACCAATTATAGCCAATTAAACATATAAGCTTAGTTTATATAGACTAAATTATAGATCCACATAACATGAGTATAATATCTTATATTGAATTATGTTATTTTAGTGCTAAACAATAGATTAACTAAATAATTACATATTTAATCATTCTGATAGACAATATATTATTTTGATAAATGAAAAATAAGCCTTTTGTATCAATCAAATAGAGAAATAATTTTAATAAACTCAGAAGATATATAAATACCAAAGAACAAAAGAGTAAAAAATAATAATTAGATCTTAAAATCCTTAAAGAATCAAACTTAAATTAAACTTTAGTTAGAAAAAGAGATTTTAGTTGCACATAGTTCTCAAATATAACATAAAAGAAAAATAAAGAACTGTCATAAGAATATAGAAAAACTAAAATGAGCCAAAATGTGAAGGAGATGGGACGACAGCCTCCTGCACCTCTTTCTTATAAATAATAATAAATCCTATCTAATCTTCCTAAAAATAAGAAATCAATGCTAAGATCAAGACTAAATTTGCAGGATCTCCTTTTAGGATTATCCTATTTAAACAAGTCCTACCTAATCAAAACTCCTAAATAGCGCAAAATAAGGACAAAAGTAACTAGGACCTATTAACTTTAAAAGAGCCTCATCCATTTAATCACTTTTATTTATAGAGTAGTCATATTGACGAAGGCATAAGCACACCTTATGCTTAAAATTAAATATTAAAGAGATGTATCAATATGATTCCTGTAAGATGTATGGTAGGGATTTATTGCATCATCAAGATGCTTGTTCCAATCCTTCATATTTGGGTTGACAGTCTTTTAACGTATATATTTGATCTCTTTGTTAGACACCTCGACTTATCCACCAGCTTGTGAATAGTATGGAGTAGAAATGCAATGCATCCATGGTATTGTTTTAGTAAAGCCTTCAACACTTTATTACATAAATGTGTTGTATAATCACTGAATATAATTCTTAGTGTTCTAAATATTGTGAAAATATTAGTCTTAAGGAAATTTACAACCATTTTAGAATCATTAATACATATAGATTTTACTTCCACTCACTTTGAAACATAATCCACGATAAAAAGTATACAAATATTACCATATAAAGGGAAAAAGGACCTATAAAATCAATATTTGTATACTAAATATTTCATAAACAAAAGTTGGTTAAGTAGTGTTTGATCTCTATCTCCTAAGTTCCCAATTTTCTAGTAATGTTCACAAGCTTTACAAAACGTGTATGGATTATGAAATAAATTAGGTCAAAATGATCCACACTTTAACATCTTACGACCTATTTTTTAAGGACCAAAGTGTTCCCCATATGCATATGTATGATAGAAATTTAAAATTGAAGAAATTTCATATTGAGAGACACACCTTCGAAAAATTTAGTCAGAATAAAAATTTCACGAGTAAGATCATTCCAAGTATAGTATTTAACATCACTCTTTATTTTATCATTTTAAGCTCTAGACAGATCACTTAATAGTGTTCTCATAACCAAATAGTTAAATGTATCAGCATACTAAAGTATAGTTGCTTGAATGGAAAAGTGATCCTTGTTTAAAAAGTTGTCATTCAATGAGGATGGCGCCTCACTTATAAACAATTTTCTAAGGTATTCGGGTACTAAATTTTTTACACTTTTCTAGTTGGGTATTGTCAAATCAAACTTTTATAATAAGAGCATCTATCTAATGAGTCTTAGTTTTTCCTTTTCCTTAAAGAGTAGGTATTTGAGAGCTATATGGTCAGAATAAATAACTACTTTAGTAGCAAGAAAATATGGACAAAATCCAAAGAAAAATAAGAGCTAGAAGTTCTTTCCTCATGGTGGTGTAGTTATTTTGTGCAATATCAAAATGTTTTTAAAGCATAATAGATAACATGAGAAGTGATTTTAACTTTTTGCCTAAGAATAGCAATAACAATGTAGTTACTTGTATCACACATAAGATTGAATTATAGGTGCAGAGGTTAGCAAATCCTTTATCTTGTCAAACACTACTTTATATGCATCATCAAACTCAAATGTCAATTTTTTTATAGCAATCTATATAGGAATTGAGCAATCTTGGAGAAGTCTTTGAGACAATGTTAATAGAATCTTGCATGACTGAAAAAGAACAAACTTTTTGTACATTTATAGGTAAGGATTTAATTACATCTATTTATGATGTATCTGCTTCCATTTCCTCTGAGTACACAATATGACCTAAAATAGTACTTCCATAAAATGATATTTTTCATAATTAAGGACAAGATTTTTCTCTATATATCTTTAAAGTTCCTTGGTTAAATTAGTTAAACATCCATCAAAAGAATGACCATAAACAGTAAAATGATACATTAATACTTCAATAAATTGCTTAATATAATCTAAAAAGATACTTACTATACATCTTTGGAAGGTGGTTGGTACATTGTAAAGTTCAAATGGCATACGCTAATAGCTAAAAGTATCAAACGGGCATATGAAGATGGTTTTCTCTTGGTCTTCTAGCATAATTGCGATTTAATAAAAAAAACCATCAAGATAACAAAAGTGAGAAATAACCAACCATATCTTCCAACATCTGGTCTATAAATGGAAGTGAAAAATGATCTTTTCTAGTTATTGCATTTAACTTCCTAAAATCTATACAAACCGCCATCCATTTTGAACATGAGTAGGAACTAACCCACCATTAGGATCCTTTATAACATTTATACTTGTTTTCTTTAAAATAACATGAACAGTATTCACCCATTTTCTATTGAAGATTAGGTAGATCATACCTGCATCAAAAAGTTTCCAAGTATCCTTTTCCTCAATTTCCATTAAGGGTAGATTTAATTTGCACCGAACTTCTTTTGAAAGCTTGCAACCTACTTCTATTAATATTCTATACATATAAATGGATAGATTTAATCCTTTGATATCAATTTTCACTACAAAGGTTTCACTCTCTCCCAAAAACATATACCTCAAATGAATAAATAAGGGTTTCAATTACAATTTTGGTGTTGGTTTAAGTGATATTACCTCAAAGATTGCATCTTAAATAGTATCACTGATGATGATTTTTTTCCATATTCTACAATTTTTTACTGTGAGGTTATTGCCAAGTGTGATCTTTAAATTGTCCTTATCATTTATCACAAGCAATTTCTACACTAAATGATCAATATCATCGACAATAAAGATAGATGACACACCACTAAGATATCTCATGACTTCATAAATATTAAATTTAATGATTTCTCTATCAAATTTCATGGTGAGTGCATCATTATGCACATCAATCTTTATTCTAGTTGTCTTGAGAAATGACCTCCCTAATAAAACAAATTTAGAGTTAAGAGAATTAGCTTCTTTCATATCCAACACATAAAATTCAGCAAGGAAAACCAATTTATTGACTTGCACTAAAACTTCCTTTAAAACCCTCACGGGGTTAAAAAAAACTATCAACAAGTTGGATGACCACACCTATCTCTTTTAGTAGATCAACATTTAAAGATTCATAAATAGACAAAGGCATGACATCAATTTAAGCACCCAAATCATGAAAAGCTTTCTTAATTCCAATATTGCTAATCGTATATGGGATATTATTTCATATTAATAATGGGTTGTGAATGCAACTTATGTTGTTTCTCCAATCTACTAACTAGTGATGAAAGTTAACTAATTTGATTTTTTAAATTTTAGATTCATGATTTTGTCTCATATTGAACTTGTTGTTAGTCAGTAATGAGTGCTTTAATAATATTTTCAAGATACATACTTGACTTTAAGGTAGGCTATTATGGTAGACAAACTAATTGGTTAAATATTTTAGAGATTTAATGACCTTACTCCATAACTGAAGTTGCGTTAATCATACCATCTTAGGTTATAAGTATTGGAGTAAGGATGATATTTACTTTGTGATGGACCTAGAATCTTCCAACCACATTGCCATGTTTTTAATTATCGTTTTGAAGTGTTGGGGACATGCCAGTTGAGTGATTAGGAGTGGCACAAATCCAACAAATGTTGGCTTGTTACATCTTTCATATGGAAATGTTGGACCCCGTCACTGAAGCCTAACATTCGGAACCCTAAAAACATGGAGGGCTCATTACTAATGACTTACCGATCAAAATTTGGGGAGCTTCCAATTAAAATTTTAGACTGGCTTCTTCAGAACATTTGTTTCCCATTGTCTTACGATTCTAACGCCACCGAAACCGCTCAATTTGGTTTAGAAATAAATAAGAATTGGTCAAAACACTTTCTGCTCTTACAAAACCGGCACTGAAAACGATCACCCACTTCGCTTCAGAAATTGAAAATCTTAAGGGCTGATTTGAAATTTGACTTCTTCATAAAATTTATAGATCCATGTCTCTAGATTAATTGGAGGCAAAAATCAACTCAATCGGAGCTCTACAGATCAAGTTATCTCCAATTTACTGAAGCATGTTCAAGAAAATATTCAACTCAATCCTTTTAACCAATCCTCTCACTTTGATTTAATCCATCATTTTCAATTTAATATCAAAGCTTATCAATTTGGTATGGAGAGGAAGAGGAATGTCTCAGGAATCCAACGCTTCAAAAATCAGGTCAAACGGAGGTCGGATGAAAAAGTTATGGCTAAAACAAGGAAGAGAGGTCGGTCGGCCCAAGAAAATCGGCCGACTGGTGCGCCCGCGCCGGGCGCTTGGCCGCGCTATTCTGACCTCCTAACTTCTAACCTTCATATATTTTGGCCCAGAACTCCAAATTTTACAAACTTGGTATCAATGGAAAGATAAAAGACAGCTCTACCATTTTTATGAAGGACTCAAAAACAAGTTCGGTCTCTAAAGGGGTCAAAAGTTCACTCAAAGATGACCGATCGACAAGCTCCTCATAAACAGTACCCAAAACTTGTAAACATCATAACTTTTGACCCAGAACTCCAAATTTTACAAACTTGGTATCTATGGAAAGATAAAAGAACGTTCTACAACTTCCATGAAGATCCTAAGAACAACTTCCAATTCTATGAGGGTCAAATATTGACTCAAAGTTTCTGTCTGAAATTTGCCATTTTGGCAGCACCTGCACTCAACTTCAACAACTCACATCTTCCAATTAACACATCCAAAAATAGCACATTATGCATCATTGGAAAGCTATAAAGCTCCTCTACAACTCTCAAGAAGGCTACTCATTCCCATTCAATCCACATCAGCCCAGAAATTGCTTCCAAGCACAGCATACACAAAACCTACCCTAAACACATCAGTCCAATTTGACAGCATCTGCATTCAACTTCATACTCTTCAACCAATTCATCTCCAACACAATCAATTCATCTCATACACAATTCCAAACTCCAACATGCTATTCCCAAGCAAAACCCAATAGCAAACTCAACAATGAAGAAATATGCACATACTTATTCCTTTTCGCACAAGTCCTACACAATTCATGCATTATCAACAAAGTAACATAATCATACACAAAAGAAGAATACTAGTCTTCTCATTCTCATTTCCAATCATAATGAATATTCATGCATAGCTTTAGTTACATATCAACATATCCATCATGATATAGGCACAAGGTACAAAATACATGAGATGCTCAATGTTTGATATGCTTGTAAAGCTATCCAAAAAGGCTAGTTACTAACTTAATACAAAAGTATCTAAAGTCTTGGAGTTTTTCCGATGCCTTGCAAGGTTCAACGCTTGTCTTGATTTGCACCTGAGGAGGGAAAGTGGGGTGAGCAACACGGCTCAGTGGCTAACACGTTTATAGCCGTCGGTAATGAGCCATACAACATGCATAAATACACATATTCCAAGCAATCCAATTCATTAGCAAATTTATCACATAATTCATAATAAACCAAGTTTATCACATAAAGCACATCATGAATTCTTCCATCAATCATAACATTTTATTATGCATCATAATCACAATTAATGATGAAATGCACACAAATGGCTCGAGAGTTCCATAAACGAAACGGTTTACACCGTGAACAAAACGAGTCCGATTTCTCAGGATCTCGTG
>JAOTBA010000006.1:28814288-28839991 GCA_025629845.1 Erythroxylum squamatum | reverse complement strand
AGATAAAATTAACTTTAAACCTAACCTACCCATAGCCCATCTAAGCTAGAATAACCAAAACCTTAACTTAGAAATCACAAAATCCATTTGATTCCATCTTTCTCTTCTTCCTTCCTTCATTCCCAACACAAACCCTAACTTCCATTTAATCCCCTTCTTGAATCTAACATAAGCAAAGATGAAACTTACCTCCAACAAGTGGATTTCTCTTCTTTTTCTTCTTCTTTCTTCTTCCCCTCAAGCTTCCTTCGATCTTCTTCTTTTCCTCTCCTTTGTTCACGTTTTTGTGTTCTACGACAACTCCTCTTCTCCCTTCTAATTTTTGTCTCTTTATTCCTCCTTCTCTTCCCATTATACCCCTCACTTACATGGCCTTTCCAATTCTACCCCTCTTTTGTCTTATATGGCTCTACACTTCCATCTAACAAGCCTACTACTAATTAATCTAACTTAATTCTAATTCTAACACTTTATTCTAATTCTAATTCCCATTCAATACTTACTAAAATAATAAAGACTCAACTCTAAAAATATAATAAAACAATTAAAGCAAAATAAAGAATAAATAAAAGTAAATGAATAAATAAATAAAATCAATAAAAAAATAAAAACAATTCGGGGCCCAACAGGAAATATGTTAAACATGATAGGTTCAATTAGAAAATTATTGTTCAAGATTAAATATATTTACCCTATTTACTTTTCTTGAAAATGATCCTTATAAAAATCCAAATTATTAAAAATTGGAAGCTATGATGGAGATTAAATCTCTAACAGCTTAAGCAGTTTTATTCACTTTAGTACATCCATTAGTTGCATCTATAATCCTTCTTTTCATTAGTAACAATCCTTTATAAAAGTCTTAAATGAGTAGTTGTTTAGAAATTTTATGTCGAGGTCAACTTACACATAATTGTTGAATTTTCCTAATATTCACGAAAGGTCTCTATATCTTTTTCTTTATTCCATATATTTCTCTTTTTATGTTGGCAACTCTTAAGGGAGGGAAGTATTTTTCAAGGAACAATGTCACCATATCTGTCCATAAAGTAATAGACCTAAGAGGCAAATAAAATATTCAATCTTTAGCCCTGTCACCTAGTGAGAATGGAAAAGTATACAGCTTAATTTACTTCTCGGATACACCTTATAGTTTTATACTTAAGTATACCACATGAAATTCCTTCAAGTGCTTAAAATAATATTCATTCTTAATGCCACAAAAGGTAGGTAACAAATTAATTAGAATAGACTTAAGCTTAAAACCTACATTCAGGTTTAGATATTTGATGCAAAATGTTTTTTAAGTCAAATTCGGTGTTGTCAATGCTCTCAAGGTTCTCTCTTGATTCATGATTGCTTTAATTTTGAAATAATTGGATTATTTTGTTAAATCAAGTGTGATTTTCTAATCTAGGATATAAAGAAGAAGATGCTTGCTTATCACATACTTTGGTTTCCTTCCTTAATTTCCTAATTGTTTTCTCGATATTAGGATCATGTTAGAGTTCACTTGTACAATAATTTTGATGCACAAAAGAAATAAATTCTCTTCAACACCAAATCCCCAACAATACCGCCAAAATTTAGTATTTGTCAAATATAACAAACATAATCCTTCTATTACTTAATAAAATGGTTGTGGTTATTAACAAGCTCTAACAATCTATCTCTCTTTAGTTCCTTGTTCACCAAAATAAGGTATTTGATTAATTCTCTTATCAACAAATGCCATAAATAAGCTCTTAGGGTTTAATATATTGACATTATTAAAAAATTAGAGAGACCACCAGTCATATCCAACGAACACACAAGCTTGGTTTATTTAGACTAGATTATACATCCACATAATATAAGTAGAATATTATATATTAAACCTTGTTATTTCACCACTAAGCACTAGAATAATAAAATAATTATAGATTTAATAATTCCATTAGCAACATATTATTTTAATAATTGAATAATAGGCTTTTGTATTAATAAAAATTAATAATTTAAATAATCTCATAAGATATGTCAATACTAAAGAACAAAATAGTAAAGCAAAATAATTAAATCTCACAATTCTTGAAGAATCAAACTTTAAGTAAGAAAAGGAGAGTTTAGTTGCAATTAATTGTCAATGGCATTATAAAAAAATAAAGAAATATTCCAAGAATGTAGAAAAAGTAAAATAAACCAAGATGATAGGGAGATGGGACCTTTGCCTTTTGCATCTCTTTCCTATAAATAATTCCAAAATCTTATTTTAATCTTCCTAAAATTAAGGGATAAAAGCTAAGATCAAAGTTAAATCTTTAAATCTAAAGAATCCCACTTCCATTAAGATTTATCTTACCAAAAACAAGTCCTACCTATTTAAAATTCATAAAGAGAGTAAAATAGGGGAAGAAATAACTAAGACGCACTAACTTTGGAAGGGCCTCATCCATTTAATCACATTTATTTTCGAGAGCAGTCATATTGACTAAGGTGTGAGTGTGCCTTATACTTATACCTCTTCTAGAATTTTTTTTTATGAAAACTTTCATTGTTTTCTAAAATTTGCATCTGTGTTCCTTTTTTTTAAATTAAATTTCCACTTTTAAGCACATTTTGATCCAAATTTCCAATCTACTTTATAAAACATAAAATACATAATTACAAGCATTTTATCAATCAAAACATACAAATTAATATGAAATATATGTATTTTATGCATGCTATCAAGTGGGTACCTTTATGGACTATGCAACTTAATCAAAAGGTTATATAGTTCATTATGTGAAGATTTCAAGGATTATAGTTTGTAGAGATCTTAAAGTCGATGAATTGCCATTTTGGAAATTGGAGAAAATCTTAGTTGAACAACAATCTAAAAATTCATGTTCAGAATCAAGTTTAGGAGAAAATAATGTTCCAAAGACTTTTACTTCAATTGAAGATGGTGATGATGATTCCAATTTAGATTTGGATTCTCTAATTCTAGAAACTAAGTCTCCTTTTAGAAATTTATTCAAATTGTAACTTGTTCATTTTAGAAGTAATTGAGTTTATTGAAGCTTTGAAATAAGAAGAATGAAATAAAGTAATGAAAGAGGAAATTCAAATGATAGAGTAGAACCAAATATGAGAATTCACCAACAAACTAAAAGGGAAGAATATTGTTGGTAACAAATGAGTCTATAAAAATAAATAAAATCATGATGGTTATATCTTTAGACATAAGGCCAAATTAATTGTGAAGATTTATGCAAAAATGTTTGGTATTTGGTAACACTTTTACACCGGTGGCATATCAAAACATAATTAGAATGTTATAGCTTTGTTACCAAGAATTGATGAAGTGTAATTCATCTATATGTCAAGTCCGCCTTTCTAAATGGCATTATTGAAGAGGAGATTTATATGCACCAGCTTAAAGGAGTTACTATCATGGGTTAAAAGGATAAAGTTTAAAAATTGAAGAAGGCATTATACAGACTGAGGCTCCCAATGCTTGGTATACTAGAATTTACTCTCACTTAATTTGTTATAAATTCAAAAGTATAAATTATTATTTTCGTTTGGAATGGAGGTTTTTCAAATGGAGACATGGTTTTTTTTCTTGCATAAATGAAATATGCATGAAATGTTTGTAAAATTTTTAATTTAGAGCAATGTAAATCGATTGCAGCATCACTAGTCCAAAATGAGAACTTTAGATGATGAAAATAAAGTGAATCATACTATTTTTAGGAGTATGATTGGAAGCATGCTTTATTTGAATACTACATGACCTGACCTTATGTTTGCATCAAGTATTTTGTCAGATTTATGCACTCACCAAGTTAAGATCACCTAATATTGCTAGAATGATGTTGAGATACATTGAAGATACCATTGATTTTAGTATGGTATGTGAAAGAAATTGATGACAAATTGTAGAGATGTGTTGATAGTGATTGGACTGAAAGTATGAAGAATTTTAAAAAAACTTTGGAATATATATATTTATTCCAATTTAGGTTAGATTATTTCTCATAGAATTCAAAAAAGAAAGAAGTGGCGGCCCAGTTAATGACTAAAGCTGAGTACATATTTGCTGCTGCATTAAATCAAGCCATTTGGCTTAGAAAAGTGTTGATTGATTTTGGGGAAGAGCAAATTAGGCCTATTCTCATTATATGTAATAACAAACCTGATATTGTTGTTGCAAATAATCTTATGCAACATGATAAAAGTAAGCACATTAAAATCAAAATTTATTTGTAAAGAGCAAAAGATGATTAAAATATTAAGTTGTTGCATTGTAGGCCTAAGTTACTAACTATATACACTCTTATTAAATCACTTTTCAAGAATTGGTTTGGGACTTGTAGTTTCAAACAAAAGTCTCAACGAGTGTTGACTAATTTAGAAATGTTTCAGTGGATTTCATGATAAATTTTTTAGTTTATGTTGAATTTTTTAAATTTTTAAATAATATTTGTTGATCTTTAAATTAAGGTATATCAATAATTGGATAAATATAATAAATAATTAATTTTTTCATACTCAAAATTTTTCTTTTATGACTTGTATTTATTCGAAACGATGTAATCAAAATTTACTATTTTAAAAGGGAAATTTATTTTTTTAATATTTTTATTTTCTATAATTTTATGTGCTACCATTTTCCAACATTTTGCTTTTAGTTTCATTTCAAAGTTAGAACAACAAAATAGCAAAAGCAAGCATTAATGTGCAACATAAGGTCCAAAATGTTGAGCATTTTTCTATTCCCACATAGCTTTGATCATTGCATTAGAAAACAATTATCTCTACATTTTGGCTTCTAGTGTTGAGATGCATTGCTCAAATTATCGTATTCGGTTTCATGAATTATAATTGGTACTCATTGTTAGTAAATAAATCAAGCTAAGGTTTGCATAGAAGGAGACAACAACATTAAATGGTAGCTAAGTGGAGAAATACAACAAGCATCTTCATTTAATGGGAGCCGAAATCATCATGAAGCAAGTAAAGAGAGAGATAACTTGTAGTCGAAAATCTTGAAGCAAGTTGAGAGTGGATTACTTCTTCCTTAAGCTTTCATATGATTTGACGAAAATTTTGGTACAATAGGATGATTACTTGTACAAGTAAAACTCTAGTATTTTTATTGTTTTTGTTGCCTATAAAAGAGTGTAAGGAAGCCTTACTATAGTCGTGTGTTTTGGGATTGAATTATAAACCCTCCTCTTCTCTTCTCTCCCTCTCTTTCGTGTGTGTGAGTGTTGTGTCCTTTGATATCAAATTGGTATCAGAGCAAGTTAAATCTAGCTTTAATTTTAAAGCGATTTGTGAGAAGAAAAAAAAAAGAGAAAGTGTTCTTATACTTATGAGAGAGTGGTTCATTTAAAAGTGAGAGATATCAAATAGTTATAATATTGTGTGGTCAGGTCCTAAATTAGATAGTAAACTTGATTACAATTATTGGGAGATTTTAACATCTAACCACCTTAAGGCTCACAATATTTGGATTCTATGAGAGGTATGAAATGTTCAATTTAGAAACTGCTGAATAATATTTTTCTTGTGTTACTGATATTGTCAACAAGATGAGGCTGTGTGAAGAGGATATTTCAAATATTAAGGTGATGGAAAAGATTCTATGCACCATGCCTATTAAATTTGACCATATTGTGACTACAATACTAGAGTTATATGATATGGAGACTATGACTATAGCAGGTTACAGGGAAGCATTAAAAGTCATGTTAGCATAATATTGGAGAAAACATAAAAGACGACAGAAGAAGCCTTACAAGGCTAGGTGAATTTCAATAATGTTGCAGAACCTAATCAAAATGCAGATGATCGAGGTCATGGTTTTAATAATGGAGGAAGAGGAGATTTCAGAGGCAGAGGTAGGGGAAGTTTCAGAGGAAGAGGTCATGGGAATAATTTTAACTAGGTTAGAGAAAACAATTTCAGAACATTCACTCAAGGAAGAGGAGGAAATACTTTTAGGCTTAATCGAGGAAGAAGTTGAGATAATCAATATTAAGAGATATGTAATTTTAATTACTTTAATTATGGAAGGTATGGACACAAAGCTGCTGATTGTAGATCCAGATATCAGAACAACTATCAGACTAATGTTACAAAAAATCAATACCAACTTTTACTGAGAATTCTAATAATATAGAAAGTTTATTTCTAGCAAGCAACTCTTTTGTGGAAGATGAAAATATTTGGTATTTAGATTTTGGTTGTAGTAATTATATGTGTGGGAATAAGGTCTTATTTTCTTCTTTAGATGAAAATCTTCAGTCAACAGTTAAATTTGAAAATAATTCAAATATTCATATTTTGTGAAAAAGGTTGAGTATCCATTAGGCTGAAGGATGGTTCTAAAAGTTTTTTTTTTTAATCTCTAATGTTTTCTATGTTCCTAGTCTTCATCATAACTTACTGAGCTTGGGACAATTATCAGAGAAAGTTTATAAAATACAGATTCATCATGATTTCTGTACCTTGATAGACAGGAGTGGAAGATTTATGGCAAAGGTAAAGATGTCTTCTAACCGTCTATTCCCACTAAAAATTCATCATAAAAAATTTTCTTGCTTAAATTATGTGATACTTGATGCAAATTGGCTATGACAAATAAGTGTTGGCCATTTTTATTTTTCTGGATTAAATTATCTATCAAGAAAAGAGCTTGTGTCTAGCTTACCTGTTATGAATATTCCTAACAATGTCTATGAGACATGTGAGATGGAGAAGGATGTATTTCCAGTTGGAAATTCCTATAGAGCAAAGAAGCTATTAGAAATTATTCATTCAAAACTGTGTACTGTTGATGTTCCATCCAATGGAGGTAATAGGTATTTTATTACTTTATTGATAATTTTAGTAGAAAGGTCTAGGCATATATTCTAAAGTAGAAATAAGAAGCTTGTGATGGTTTTAAATCATTTAAAGCGTTTATAGAAAAGTAAAGTGGTTGCAGAATTAAAGCATTAAGAACATATAAAGGTTAAGAGTGTCTTGCATGCACAGAAGTCTTTAAGCAATATGGAATTCAACATCAGTTGATCACCAGATACACGCCTCAACGGAATGAAGTAGCAGAAAGGAAGAACAGACCTATTATGGACATGGTGCGATACATGTTAAGATCTAAACAATTGCCTAAATAATTTTAAACAGAAGCTATTGCTTGTGCAGTTTATATTTTAAACATGTGTCCAACAAAAAGCCTTAATGACAAAACACTTGAGGAAGCTTGAAGAGGAAAGAAACCTTCCATTTGACATCTCAAAGTTTTTGGGTGTATTGTTTATGCCCATGTACCAGATCAGTTGAGGAAAAAGCTAGATGACAAATATGAGAAATTTTTTTATAGGCCATAGTACAAATTCAAAGTCCTATAAATTATACAATCCAAATTCAAAAAAGACGATTATTAGTTGTGATGTAACTTTTAATGAGGATGGAATATGAGATTGGTCTTCAACTTTCCAAAAAAGACTAGTGGTAATTTCAGAAAGCTATGAAGAAGAAAATACTCAGGTGGATTCAGTATCTCAGCTAGAGACATCTAGTAGATCCCAAAAACATCGTCAGTTACTAGCCAGATTGGAAGATTATGTGATAGGTACCGATAATGATCTATTTGATGAAGAGATTATCAATTTTGTTTTATTTTCATATTGTGAACCATTTAATTATAAGGAGGCATCAAATGACTTGAAATGGAGGAAAGCCATGGATGAAGAAATATATGAAATTGAAAAGAATGACACATGGGAATTAACAAATTTGTCTACTGATAAAGAGCCTATAAGAGTAAAGTGGGTGTACAAGACAAAGTACAAGCCTAATGGTGAAATTGATCAGTTTAAAGTTAGATTGGTTACAAAAGGCTATAAGCAAAAACCAGGTATTGATTACTTTGAAGTATTTGCTCCTGTTGCGATATTGGATACTATTCGCATTATTATCTCTCTCTTAGCTCAAAATAACAGGAAAATTTATCAAATAGATATAAATTTTGCCTTTTTAATTGGAACTTTGGAAGAAGAAGTATATATTGAGCAACCTGCAGGGTATTAAATTAGAGGAAAAGAAGATAAAGTTTATAGGTTAAAGAAAACATTGCATAGTTTGAAGTAGGCACCAAGAGCATGGTTCAAAAGAATTGATTCATACTTCATGGAGCATGATTTTGAAAGATGTCCTTTTGAGCATACTTTATATGTCAAATTTGTTGAGCCTAGTGATAGTTAATGGTGTGTCTTTATGTTGATGATCTAATTTTTACTGGAAACAACTCAAAGATGATTGAAAAATTAGGGAGGCTATGGTAAAATCATTTGACATGACAGACTTAGGTCTAATGTCTTATTTTCTTATAATAGAGGTAATTCAATAGGATGATGGAATTTTTATTTCCCAAAGGAAGTATGCAAATAATATTTTAAGGAAATTTAAGATGGAGAATTCAAAACCAGCTCCCATCCTAATTGAAGAGAAATTGAAACAACTAAAAGAAGACAAATAGAGATCTATAAATTCAACTTACTACAAGAGTTTAACTGGAAGTTTGAGGTATTTAACTGCAACCAGACCATATATAGTTTTTGAAGTTGGATTACTTAGCAGATTCATGGAAAAGCCTTATACCTATCATTTATAAGGAGTAAAGAGGATTTTTCAGTATATCAAAGGTACTTTGAATGAAGGAATTTTTTATGCAAATGTCAATTATGTAAATCTTGTAGGTTACACAGACAATGATTAGGGTGAAGATATAGAAACAAGAAAAAGCATTTTTGGGTATGTTTTTCATCTTGGCACATGTGTAATATCATGGTCTTCAAAGAAATAACCCGTGGTTGCGTTATCTACAGCTGAAGCAGAATATATTGCAGCAACTAGTTGTGTTACATAGGCAGTATGACTAAAAAGAATGCTTAAAGTACTACATCAAAAACAAGATGCTCCAACAGAATTATTCTATGATAATAAGTTTGCAATAGCACTGTGCAAAAATCCAAATTTTCTTGAGTGATCCAAGCACATAGACATTCAGTTTTACAAAATTCGTGAGTTAGTAATTGAAAAGGAAGTAGTGATTAATTATTGTCACACTAAAGAACAAGTTGCAGATTTTTTACCAAACCATTGAAGTCTGAATTGTTTCATAAACTGAAGAAATTGTTGAGAATATTAAATTTCTAACAGCTTAATTTAAGGGAGGCAATATTAGTAAGTAAATCAAGCTCAACTTTGCATGGAAGGAGACAACATTAAATGGTAGCTAAATGGAGAAAGACAACAAGCATCTTCAATTAATGGGAGTCGAGATCATCATGATGCAAGTGGAGAGAGAGACAACTTGTAGCTGAAAATCTTGAAGCATGTTGAGAGTGGATTACTTCTTCCTTAAGCTTTCATATGATTTGACCAAAATTTTGGTCCAAGAAGATGATTACTTGTATAAGTAAAACTCTAGTATTTTTATTGTTTTGGTTGCCTATAAAAGTGTAACGAAGCCTTATTATAGTCATGTGTTTTGGGGTTAAATTATAAACTCTCCTCTTGTCTTCTCTCCCTCTCTTTCGTGTGTGTGGGTGTTGTGTCGTGTCATTTGATATCACTCATAGAGAACTTTATAAGCATGTCATGACTAAGGATTGGAATTAGTGGATCTATAAAACATCTCCTTTTACCAAAAATTCACTTTTAAACTAAAACAAGGATATTCTGAACAAGGGATAATGTTGCATCTTAGGCCCCTTATATATAATATGTGCTCATTCTCACTCATTGGAGATTCACTTTTGTATGTAGAAACTAATAAAATCGTACAATAACACTCCTGGTAAAGGATTTTATGTTCATGCAACGCTCTTGCATGCCAAGACCAAATCAAAATTTCTTCCCAAAGATTCAGATACACTTGGACAAACTAAACCAAAGCCTATAAGTATAAACTTTTTGATAAGTCACGTCCTTATAAAAAAATAGATTTTTTTAGAATCATCGTTCTAGTAGGTTTCGTCTTCTATAAATTCAACTCCCGTAAACTTCTTCTCTCCTTTTTTTATACAAAATTAACAAAGTTTCTATTTAATTTATAAATTAAAATTTTATTATACTAGTAGTAATAAGCCTTATGTAAATAGTATTTACAATAGCTAATAAATACTTAACTTTGATACGTGTAGAAGGTAGTATATGTCTCACAATATTCCTGAATGTCAAACGAAAAGAAATAATCCTAAATTATATAGTTAAAACAAAAGATTGAGTAACCATTGTTCAAGTCGACTTAATTGACATTAATTTTGATTCATTTGCAACTCCAAACCCTAACTTTAGCTTACTCATTACTTTATTATTATTATCAAAGTTAGTGTTTCTACACTTATCTTTGTATATGGATCATGTGCATCAAAAAGTATCAGTCCTATGATCTTATTTGAGTTATAAGTTATACGAGGAAGATTTGTCAGCTTAGATTCCTAAGAGGTAAGTTTTGAGAGTTGACGTCCATTGAGGAGAAAGAGCTTGTATCTCAGTTAGTATATCTAGAGTCTTAGCTCTAATCTTCTTTGTGTATCTTAGAACTCTCATAGAGGTCTACTCTATCATATCGCCAAGGGTTTCTTGTTATCCCCATAAATCCTCTGACTAGGATTCCCAAGTGGTAACCCAATAGAAATAACAATAATAAGAAGAAGAATAAAACAATATATTGTTGAGTTGCATGTATTTTTAATAAAGTAACTTAGTCCTATTTGGCATGAGTATGACTATTAATTAAATAATTTATTATTATTATTATTATTATTATTATTATTATTATTATTATTATTATTACACAATTAAAATCTTTATTTATGTACATATTAAATTACTTAATGAATTAATAATTAAAAATTATATATTTCAAATAATAATAATATATTATATATAAAAATTATATATTTCAAATTTATTATTATAAATTTTAATAATAAATTTGAGTTGCTTTGTACTTGTAAATTTTAATTTTTTTAATTTCAACATATTATCTTTTTTAAGATTTTAAGTCATTTCCAAAATTAATAAAATAAAATAATATTAACATAATATAATATAAAACATAAATATCTTTTATAGTCTTAAAAAATTTGATGTGGACTCATTTTGTATTGACTTTTAATGTAACGTTTCTATGGCAATTGGCCCAACTCGGTCCAGCCTAATATCATACTCCCTCTGATTCATAATAAGTGTCGTTTTAGATACATTTTAATTATTCAAAATAAGTGTCATTCTTCACTTTGTATGCATGTTTATAATTTTACTTCCAAAATTAACCTTTAATTTCTCTCTCATCTTAATTACACAGATCACAATTTCAAGGCAATTTAATATGCAATTTCTCTCACAATTTCTTATTAATATGCAATTTCTCTCTCATCTTAATTACACATATCACAATTTCAAGGCAATTCATGGGAGTATTAATAAGGGTATATCTATAATTTCATTAGCTTTCTTAATAAGCATGCATTTTTCTAAAACGACACTTATTATAAATCGGATTGAGTATTTTTTAAGAAAATTTTAACAAAACAACTCATTTTTGAAAAAATGACGTCATTTTGTGCTTTTCCATTGAGCCATGAGCCGAGACAGTCCCAACTTGAACGGACCCGTAAGTCTGTCGGGCTAATCAATCGCAACCCATAGCCCGATTAACCCAAATCAAAGTCGGGCTGAACTAAATCGCGCCATATTTACCATCCCTAAATATTTCTACTAAGCGGCATAGGCAAGAATGTTATCATTTTATCTCCATCATCAGCTTCGGGTCGGTCCCAAAAGTGATCATGTTGGGAGGATCGCTGCACCATTTGACCAAAGATGTACGCCTAATCCACGCCTACTCACGAAACTTGGGAGTTGGGCCTCTAATCTATTCACTTACAATAAGCCTCGCAAACCTGTTGAAAAAGGACAAGACAATCATGTCAAGAAAGGTATTTTTAATTTCGGGTGAATTGTAATTTGTAAAACAAAAAAAATCACCTTTATTTAATTTTTTAAAACTAATCAAAAATTTTATTTTTATAAAAATATCTTAACGTTAAATTTTTTGTTAACATTGTTGAAATTATATATATATATACACACACGTAATATCCTAATTAAAATTTTCTTTTTTCATATAATTAGTAAGTAAGATATTTGTTATTTAATAAAAATATGTTAGTACCAAAACTTCACAGATGTAAGTTTTTGGAGCATAATAATATATAATACAATTGTTTGTCTCTACCTTATATCATGTACACCTAATTTTTAATTCTCCGTTTAAATTTTGAACTTGATTGTATTTCCATTTTTATATTTTATCTTTGTCTCAATTCTATTTTTTTAAAGTATGAGTTATTATTTTAAAATTGAATAAATTTTTCTTTGCAACTAACTTAATTTTTATATTACATAAATGAGAAGAGTGTTGTGATGTTTAAGTCAACACATGAAATGGCAGATAAAATGGTTTGAAAAGGGAAAAGGAATATTATAATACACAGGGTCGGAGGTACATGAGGCTCGGTGGTGTATTGGGCTCTCCAAAATTTTAAAAAATTAAATATTTTTATTTTTAATTAATATATATCATCTATAAGGATGAAGTTATTTGAGAGCTAGTGGTGCATTAAGCCTCTCAAAATTTAAAAAATTAAATATTTAGATACTTCTATCTTAAATTTATGGCTCCGTCATTAATAATACAGCTCTAAACGAGCAAACAAATCTCTTTCGATTGTTAATTTTTTCCTTAAAATTTATCATATAAATACTTGTAATTTGGAGAGAGTATTGTTTTCGTTATTCCTGGCGCGTATGATTAGGTTAATGTACGCTGTTTAAGTATTCGTGGCAAAACCATCTTGTTCTCTGAAAGTGTTTAAGAAGAGAAAAGAAGTAATGAGAGTCATCTTTCCTTTCTTAATCCTGAGACCCCTTTCAAAGCCGAAAGATGGAAAAGATTACCTAGTCCATTAGCCTCAAAAGACGGGAAGAACATTCTAATAGAACAATGACTGCCATTTGAAATATTATTTTCAACACCTAGTTGGAAGCTATGCTATACCCAAAAGAGGAGGCAAGGCAAACCCTCAAAGCAAGGAATAAGGCCAAAGCAAAAAGAGACGATGATAATGGGAAAAAGTAGACAATAATTTGCACAATTGAATATAATTATATGTCGGACTAGCTATATAGGTAAGGTACTACCTAAGTTCCTTGTGCAGGCTCCACACCTTCTTTTTCTTTTTTGCCTTGTCTTCATATGGTTGCATAAAAACCTTTTATGCATACATATGATTTTGAATTTAAAAGTCTATTAAATTTTATAATATTAATAAAAAATATATCATTTAAAGATATGCAATTTCACAAAAATAATTCATATTTGGAATACAACTTTATCTTTTAAGGAAAATGGAGGGAAGAGCAATGTTATTATCAATCATCACCAATAACACAAGTTAGTCCATTTTGCTTTTGATTATGGTATCCAGACATCAAATCATTATTTTAAATCAGGGTCACCAGTCACCAGCTAAAGATTTTCTTCATTTTGTTATTAGACTATAAGATCATTTTTGTGAGGTCTTCTTAATTCATGTCACGCACTGTGAACAAACAAAATATTAAATGGAAAAAGCCAAATATGAGGAGATCGGCCGAGTGGACTTATAATTGGAAAATCAAAAGATCATCCACACGGATGCCTAATAAATTAAATTGCACGTTCTTGCATGATGCTTTTCTAGTTCTGAATGTACACACAGATCCTAACTGTCCCTTTAGATAAATTGAACAGAGGTCTGGTCTACGATTCAGATTCAGATTCCCATGGCTTTCAAAGAAGGAAGTATGATTTCTGATGAATAGTAATACATGTGATGAAGGAAATCATTTGTTGTTCTTGAAAAATTATTACCGCAAATTAAGTTTCTTATATCTCATTTAGGCTCATGGATATGTCTGTTTAAAGAGATTAAAGTGGTTGCCCTCCCGGTTGACGTGGTGAATAAGCACTTCCCACTCACGTTGAAGTAAGCTGCAGGTACCTGTCAGTAAAAATTGATCAGTATTAGACTCAGTATTTAAAGAAGAGAGCAAATTAATGATTTCGAGGACATCCACTTTTAGCATAACCCGTAGATACCCAAGCGACCACACCAGGGTGAGTCCTGAGTGGACGCCTCAGAGTTCAGCTGTGAAAGCTGAGCTGCACCCAATGTGCTGGAGAAATCCTCCGCGCCATTGACCTTGATTGTTCCGAATAAGGCCATCCGTGATAGCGAGTCGCGATCCCGGATTGAACGCTCCATCTGTATTGAGCTTGACCCAGTCCACCAGCGGTTTCGACCAGCCCACCGGACTACCCTTTCTGAGGCCCGAGTGCATAACAACACAACATTCAAACTCTCTGGCTCGAACAACCCACTCCACGTACGCCAAAATGGCTGTTGTTCCGTTTGTCGGCCAGACGAAAGCTTCGTCGAAAAGACTTTTGTTACACCACTCCCAAAGCATCCAACAAGCAACCCCAAAAACAGTATTTTTACCGGTTCATCCTATTTATCTGTTTTTTGAATCAAAAGAACGGGAAAGGGATGAGTTCCTCTGCATGATTGAAACTGCAGCCATCATGTCCAACTCCAAGTTTGGAGTATTATATGCAAATACAAAATTCTCCAAAGCTTTTGAGGCAACTCGGTTTCGCTGTGCGGGTTTGGTCTAAGTGAATATACTTATGATTTATAATAAAACTTTTATTTTTTAATTTTTAACTTAAGAGCTCATAATCACATTATTTATTAATATTTACTAAATAAAATGTCAAAACATTAGAACAAAACATATATATAAATTTATTAATTATATGTAATGAGATAGTGAGCCTTGGAGCAACTCTTCCATAAAATTACAGGTTTGTAAAGTGTGAGTTCCTTTGTGGTTATAAAGTTACAGGCTCAAGTCATGGAGAGAGCCTTTTTTGTAAAAATGTAAAAAAAAGGCTGCGGTCAATATGGCCTCCCGCTAAAGAGTCTTATGTACTAGATACGTTAATTATTAGTTTTAATTATATATAAATTTACAGGAAACTTAATAAAATAAATGAAAAATTAATTAAAGATTAATATAAGTAAAATCTCTTAAGCACATTAAGTATATATAATAATTCATAAATTGTGAATCTTTAAAAAGTTCTAACCAAATTAAGGGCTTGTTTGTTTCTTTTTTATTTTTAGTTTTCATTTTCAAAAAAAAAAACTTGAATCTTGCATACTGATATTGGTGAAGATTTCTTAAGAGCGGTCTAAATGGAGGAGAAAGAAGGACAAAGGTTTTAAGAGATTAAAATAAATTTATTTGATTAGAAATAATTTATCTTTAAGTTTTATCTAATATATAATAATTATCAGTAATAAATTGATGTTAATAATCACAACTTTTTATTTTTATTTAAACAACAGAAAAATAGAAGCAAGAAATTATGCTTGAATTCTCTCTCTTCATAGGCCAGGTAGGAAAAAGACCTACTTTCTTCAAACAATTGAATTGAACTACAAAAAGAAAAGAAGGTTAGGTTTTCATAAATAAAAGTTACAGGATATAAAAGAAAAACGCCAGTGAGGGAGGCTTGAGGTCTTTTAAGTAACACGACCTGCAAGTACACTGCAAAGGGAACCAAATAAAGTTTCGAAGAAAGCACTGCAAAATTTAAAAGAAACAGAAAAGAGAAAAGGAACGGTGTATAAATGTTCCCAGCTATTCGTAAAGCTAAAGTCCAAATCAGGTCACTTTCAGAAGGTTGCAATTGGAGGGATAGGGAGGCGACATCACTTATTAATGGAATTTTGTGGTGTAGGTACAAGAAACACATGGCCGAGAACTCAATTTCAGTCCTACTACTTTTGTCTCCGTTTTCTTCCAAACTTTGAAAATTCATGATTTTACATAGTTATTTTTGTTGTTAACAAGCATACTTACATCCCCCTCTTCAAAATTTGTAGAGGCTTGGACTCAGATCCAATCGAAACATTATTCCTGGTACATACGGTTAATTGCTAGCCCTCGATAGCAGGCAGATAAAACATAAGATCTGCAAGTTGTGTACGTGTTTTGGCACATTTCTTGGAGTTTTGGCATTGGATCATATCATATATAGCACAAACCTAACGCTAACTCCATGATGATCCATTGTGTTTGTGTACAACAATGAACCACATGGTGTGCCACTGCCACCTGCCTTGAAAAGAAAATGACCCTTCCATCATTCCCAATTTGGGAAACAGTAAACACTCATTCTTTTTACATACCCAACCTACAAGATCGACCAAAGTGCTCGGCAGTGAACCTTAATACAAAGTTCAGAAAACTCGAAACTGAAAAGTCCAGAATACTTGAAAGACTCTCTAAGAGACTTCTTGCATGTAACTGAAACAATGAAATAACAAAAGTTTGATCCAAAAGGTGCACATTCAATCTGCACCATACTATGTATCAATTCATTGTCAATACACACAATGGATGATTTTGGAAGACTAAGCAGAAGAGTATGGACATACGCACTTGCAGACACAGAAATAGTAGAAGCAATGATGTAAATAAAGAAGGGAAAAAAAAGATAAGAATTAGTGAAGGTGACCTAGTAGTCGTAGGGAGAGGATGCTCTTAATTCTAGTGGGATGTGTTTGTCTCTTTACTACTTTGCCATAGACAAAAGAATACTTCATTATACAGACAAAAAGCTGTTCCTACCCCATGTCTTAAGTGTTTTAAACTCTCCTTCTCATGTGCTTAGATTCCTCCTAACAGACTTCCATTTTGTCAAATAATAATAATCCTACATAGCCAAGTCACGAGGCAGGCAATATTGTGAGTGTGGACAACATATTCTTTATAAGTCAAGTAATTAACCAAAATAATATCATATGGTGATGGCCTTTGTGGTCACGAGACAACACGTGATGGCTTCATTTCCTTGCTGGACAGGTTTTTATAGAAAGAGGGGGGAATCTGAAGGTGTGTCTTGCAAAACTAATTAATATAAAACCTAATCTCATTTTAATGAATCTGACTAGAGTTTGATTTCTGCCGTGTTGTTTCATCTTACAGATCTGAATCTAAATCAAAACACTGTCTGTATGTTTATGAACGTTTGGATGCTGAATCCATTTCAGAGGAAATATGTTGAAATATTGCACTCTGAGTCCTCATGAACACTTGTGTCTTTCTTTCCATGGAAAGGGAAAGGGAGAAATCACAAGAATTAGCAGTTGTAGGAATTATTTGCTCAACTACCAGATCAAGCCACTTCAAGCAATTGCACTAACCAACTCATGGAAGTTAATCAATCATTTTCTTGTCAGTAATTTCCCTTTTTGGTACAGATTTCATTTTCACTCTAAAGTTGTTGCTAACATTTATCTATCCATCTTGTAAATTTGGGTTTTAGTTCTGATGGACTCATCCAACTCCACTCAGGAGTCAGGGACATAGCTCACTAAGGCTCTTCACAATACCATACTGGACAGATATGGTGCAACTATCAATTCATTCATTTTGATTTGTGATAAGAAAGATCGAACATTACATCCAAATCCTGATGGCGACTTTAATATCATTGAATTACTAATTACATAAACAGAAAAGAAAAAAAGAAAGGTATATGCAAGAGAAATTTATAATATCAGAACAGAAGGGCACAGAAAGAAAGATAAAAAAGTTTGTTCTAAAAAAGTGGTAGACAGAGTCACTCATCCACCAATCCCAGATATAAAAACAGTTTTTGTGCGCTTTCCCCTTCAGACCCTCACCTCTCATCAACCATAAACAAATGTTACAAAACAACCATCTAAAATTCCATTTTCTCTCTGCACAAGCATCATGGCCTAGCTGTTTCTTGGATCCGGAGATTCTGGGTTTCTTTCAATTTGTTTATGGCTGGTACATCTAGTGAAATTAATATAGAGATTTGTAGGTTAAAAAAAATAGAAAAAAGCATATAGCCCACAAGACATGATTTGGTTGCTCTCATTGTCCCTCCCTAGGCTAAAACCACCATTTTTTGTGCTCCTCTCATTGGAGTTTGTAGCATAGCTGTAATGCCTGTAAATCCTTGGACCCTCTTATCCATCTTAATCCTCTCTTGTACCCTTCAAATTCCTCTCCTTTTCCCAGCTTTTGCCCTTAACCAACAAGGCCAAGTTCTTCTCTCATGGAAGACAAGCCTGACAGGATTGCCTGAGGCCTTGAGTAATTGGAAAGTCGGCGATGAAACTCCATGCAAGTGGTTCGGGGTCACTTGCAGCAACAACGGCGAGGTTGTGGCATTGGAACTGAGCTATGTGGATTTGTTGGGACAATTTCCTTCAAATTTCACCTCATTGTTATCGTTGAACAAGCTGGTCTTGTCAGGAACTAACCTCACTGGTTCAATTCCATCAGAGATTGGTTCTCTTCCTCTGTTGACTCATTTGGACTTGAGCGACAATGCATTAACCGGAGAAATCCCAAGCGAGCTATGCAACTTGCTCAGCCTTGAAGAACTCCATCTCAACTCGAACCGACTCGAGGGCTCGATTCCAGTAGAAATTGGCAATCTCACAAGCTTGAAATGGCTGACTCTATACGACAATCAACTCAGTGGTACCATACCCAGCACCATAGGCCAGCTAAAGAATCTTGAGGGGATCAGAGCTGGGGGCAACAAGAATCTCGAGGGTTCAATACCTCAAGAAATTGGCAACTGCACCAAACTGGTGACGTTAGGCCTAGCAGAGACAAGCATCTCAGGTTTTCTTCCACCGAGTCTCGGCCTACTAACAAAGCTCCAAACCATTGCCGTCTATACCACCATCCTTTCAGGCCAAATCCCGCCGGAACTAGGTGACTGCACCGAGCTCCAGAACATCTACCTCTACGAGAACTCCCTCACTGGCTCAATCCCAAGAACTTTAGGCAAGCTCCGCAAGTTGAAGAACTTACTGCTCTGGCAAAACAACCTGGTGGGCATAATCCCACCAGAGCTAGCATTCTGCACACAGATGCTGGTCATCGACACGTCAATGAATTCGCTCACTGGAAGCATTCCTCAATCATTTGGTAATCTAACCGAGCTTGAAGAGCTTCAACTGAGCGTCAATCAAATCTCAGGAGAAATCCCAGCGCAACTAGGAAACTGCCAGAAGATCACTCACATCGAACTCGACAACAACCAGATCAGCGGTTCAATTCCTCCTGAACTAGGCAACTTGTCCAATCTGACATTACTGTTCCTGTGGCAGAACAAGCTCGAAGGTATCATCCCAGGTTCCATTTCCAATTGTCAGAATCTGGAGGCCGTAGATTTGTCCCAAAATGGACTGATGGGACCCATTCCCAGAGGAATATTCCAACTCAAGAAACTCAATAAACTCCTCCTTCTCTCCAACTACCTCTCCGGCCAAATACCTCCAGAGATCGGTAACTGCTCGTCGTTGATCCGGTTCCGAGCAAGTAACAACAAGCTCACCGGACCAGTTCCGCCGCAGATTGGAAGCTTGAGGAATTTAAATTTCTTGGATCTCGGATCAAACCGCCTCACAGGAGTCATACCCGAGGAAATCTCCGGTTGTCAAAATCTCACCTTTTTGGATTTACATTCCAATTCTATTTCCGGTTGCCTACCGCATAGTCTCGATGAACTCGATTTTCTCCAATTTGTTGATTTTTCCAGTAACCTACTTGAAGGCACGATAAGTCCAAACCTTGGTTCACTCGGTTCATTAACCAAACTGGTTCTAGCCAAAAACCGGTTCTCCGGTTCGATTCCGGGTCAACTCGGTTCATGCTCTAAGCTACAGTTATTGGATCTCAGCAGCAATCAGTTGTCTGGTAATATACCACCGAGTGTCGGTAAGATACCATCGCTTGAAATTGCTTTGAATCTGAGTTTGAACCAGCTCTCTGGCGAGATCCCGTCGGAGTTCACAGCGCTTGACAAGCTCGGAATTTTAGATCTCTCTCACAATCAGCTCACTGGCGATCTTCAAAATCTTGCCGACATGCAAAATCTCGTGGTCCTCAACGTCTCGCACAACAAATTCTCGGGGCACGTGCCGGATACACCTTTCTTTTCTAAGCTCCCTCTCAGCGTCCTCGCAGGCAACCCCGAACTCTGCTTCTCCGGCAACCAATGCTCTGGTGAGAAGCGTGTGAGAAGATCAACCGCCGCACGGGTGGCAATGGCGGTGCTACTGTGCGCGGCGTGCGCGCTCCTAATGGCGGCGCTCTACATCATGCTCGGAAGCAAAAAGCGGGGTCGTGGACCCGACGATGGCGACTCTGACGTGGAAATGGGCCCACCATGGGAAGTTACACTTTACCAGAAACTCGACTTGTCAATTGCTGACGTGGCAAAATCGTTAAATGCTAACAGCATCGTCGGCCGAGGCCGAACCGGCGTCGTTTACAAGGTGACACTACCGTCAAGTACAGCTCTCGCCGTTAAAAGGTTTAACACATTGGAGAAAACATCCTCCGCCGCATTTTCATCAGAGATTGCGACGCTGGCCAGAATTCGGCACCGGAACATCGTCCGTTTACTCGGGTGGGGAGCGAATCGAAAGACGAAGCTGTTGTTCTACGATTACATGGCGAATGGTACATTAGGAGCATTGTTACATGAAGAAAACGTGGGGTTAGTGGAGTGGGAGACGAGATTTAAGATAGCTTTGGGAGTGGCGCAGGGTTTAGCATACTTGCACCATGACTGTGTGCCGGCGATTTTGCACCGAGATGTGAAAGCGCATAATATATTACTTGGGGACAGGTACGAACCATGCTTGGCCGATTTTGGGTTAGCTAGGTTGGTGGAAGATGGACATGGCTCGTTCTCGGCGAGCCCACAGTTTGCAGGGTCTTATGGATACATGGCGCCTGGTGAGAATTGATTGATTCATTCACTTTCAAGATCATTTTTAGCTTAATCAAATATGATATTCTTGTTGTGTAAAAAAGACTCAACTTCAGTTTTGTATTGGACTTGCAGAGTATGCTTGCATGTTAAAGATCACCGAAAAGAGTGATGTTTATAGCTACGGAGTAGTCCTTTTGGAGATAATAACCGGGAAAAAGCCGGTGGACCCATCGTTCCCGGACGGGCACCATGTGATTCAATGGGTGAGAGAGCATTTAAAAAGCAAGAAGGATCCCGTTGAAATTCTTGATCCCAAACTTCAGGGACACCCAGATACTCAGGTACAGGAAATGCTCCAAGCACTTGGGATTGCCCTTCTCTGTACCAGCAACCGCGGAGAAGATCGACCAACAATGAAAGACGTGGCGGTGCTGCTGAGGGAAATCCGTGAGGAGCCCATTGCAGGAACCGAGGCACATAAGCCCAGCGATAAGTCGCCGACGGAAACTACACTGCATTCGTCTTCGACACCGGTGACACCGTCCCAGCTGCTGTTACTCCAAGGGTCTTCAAATTGCTCGCTTGCCTACTCTTCTTCGTCCGCTAGCTTTTGTGTCTAGAGAACAATAACAAGTGGCTGTATGTAGTAGAGTGGATTTGGAATATTATTGTTTGATTAGAGTAGAGCAATACCTAAATGATTAACAAATTCGTGTTTTTAGCATCTTGGTTCATGCGAGCCGACAAACGTAGCAATGTCCCCTTGTTCTGCAACTGCAAATACTCACAAGCCTTCCCTCCACATTTCTTCCTTTCACGTAGGGACAGTGTCCTAAGGATAAGAAGGTTTCGTACGACTGTCAAGCATCCTGCTTACCCCTACCACGTGCTTTTTCTAGATAAGCAATTGATTTCATATGAAACAATGATCTTGAGTGCGCATACATACTTTAGGTAAATAGTGAGTCAAACGAATTCGATTTAATTAATTAGAAATTCAACAACTTTAACATTTGCAGATTAAAAAAGAATCTTGCCATTAAAATATAAAATTTCAAGTAATTACAAAAGTTGAGATCTGTGAAAATTCTTAAATAAAGACTTAATTGTTTATTATAGTGATTTACATATATTTTCCTTTATTGTAATTTTTTTTAATATAGTTATAATATTTGGATATAAGGTCTATATTTTTGAACATAAAACTATTATTGAAATACATTTTTCACTACAAATTTTTACTTTCATTCTTTTTCTTCACCTTTTCTCATTAAATCTCTTCGTAACTTTTTTCTTATTTACTCCGCCACAACATAATCATTTCCTTCATAATTTTATTGACCATGTCACTTATAATATAACCTCTCACAACTCATTTGCCCTTGAACTCAGATGAATTCAATACTCTTCGTCATATTCAAATTTGGCTCTTGATCTTCCAATATTTAATATTTATATTATCACAACAACAATTAAATAAAAATAAATTAATATTTAATATTTAATATTTAATATTTAATACTATATTTAATATTTATAGTATGTAGCCTTACCCCTAATTAGTCAAGAGACATTTTTCAAATGACTTACATGAAAAAAATAAGTAAATAAATAAATTATCATAAATAAATGAATCTTTCAATAAAAAAAGTTTGATAAGTTTCTTAGTCGCCACAAGGCATGCCTTATTGTTAAAAGATAGGTTAAAATTGCATTTTTGAACTTCATCATTTACAATAGAATACAGAACAGACCCTAACATTTCAAAGTATTTAAATTGAATCCCAATATTTTCAAAATATTCAAAACAGATACTAAATTGATGAAAATTTTAACTCAATTAGTTAAATGTCACGGAAATGTTGACCTAACATTATTTTTATTTTTTAAATAAAAAGTGAGTCTCACTGCTACATAACAAGTGGGACCTATTGTATAACAGTGAGGGTCCCACTGCCATGTAATAAATGAGACCTATTTTCTACAATATATAATAATGAGTTTCGTTGTCATGTGATAGTGAAACCCACTTTTGATTAATTTTAAAAAGCTAATTATGTGACAATATAACCCACTTTTTAATAGATCCTAATCAGAATTGTTAAGAATTAAAAGACTGTAGAAATTTTGTTGAATAAATTTTCTTTTTAATAAACCTTATCAACTCAAGATAACAATCCTTACCAACTCAAAATCAATCCAAATATTTTGGACTATTTTGTAGTCAGCCCATTATATTTTTTGTTCTGAATGTTTTAAAAATATCAGGGTTTAATTCGAACGTTTCAAAATGTTAGGATTTAAGTTATATTTTATTGTAAACATTGAAGTTCAAAATAAACTTTTGTCTTTAAGAGATATTATCAATCCACTACCAAATTGACTACTGTCTGCATTATTCTTACTCTTACAATTATATATAATCAGTTCATTCATTAATTGATATTCACACTTCTTCTTTCACAAAACCTTTAAGAACCAATTTTCATGACCTAACTTTATGATTTTGTTGATTCTCATCATCTAAATTATGCTTGTCGTCCTCATAAAATGTTTCAACAAGATTAAAAAACTTCAAGAACTCAACTTCACTCCTTTCAAAGTTAGCACCTCCCTCAACTTATGTCCTGGTGTGTGTAAATGACTTTCTAATTATAGATTCTTCACCTACTTTTATTTTATCTTTTACACATGACTTTAATATTACCATGTTTAATTAAAAACTTGACTATATTCATTATTTCTTTAATTTTGAGGTTACATTGACAATAATTGGCCTTCTCCTTACCTAAACTAAGTATGTTCGTAACCTTCTTTACCATTTACATCTTAACACATCTAAACACATACTTACACTTATCACTCGAACTCTACCAATGTCTAAAAATTATAGTACCCCTCTCTCTGAATCCTATTGAATATTGAAATATCACTGATACTCATTAGTAATTTTGTCTCAAGCGTATGTACAAACAATTTTACTGTAAACAAATAAAATGGGATAAAATTATTTTATGATACTTGCAATTTACACCCTCTTATGACATTCACTTAACTAAAGTCACTCCAATCGCCTTTTTATGCTTATTTTGATGATGACTAGGTTGAACTATTTTGATGATCTTTGCTCGACTTCTAAGTTCTAACTATTATAATTTTTTGAGTTCTAGCCTTATTTCATGGATTGTCAAGAAATAACTTATTATTGTTTGTTCTAACATAGAAGCCAAATAGAAGAACATTGTCATTGTTGTCGTTGAAATTTGTTGGATCACTTTACTATTTGACGAGATTAATCTATCTAACTTCAAACTCACTTTATAATGTGATAATCTTCATACTACTTTTCTTGCTGTAAATCTTATTTCATATGCTCAGAGAAATCATGTTAAGATTGGTGTTGATTATGCTTAATTTATGACCTAATTGCTAAGAAGACTTTGCTCATTCGTCACATATTTATTATTGCGTCATGATCAAAACCTTAGTTACCACATTCTTTCATTGATTTCATAACAACCTCGCCATTGTTTCACAATAAAGAGTAATCTTAGGAAAATTAGGAATATTCTTAATTGATTCAATTGTATAATATTAAGGTGATATACAAATATTTTCCTTAATTATAGTTTACTAATTACTAGAATACTTGTGTATAAATGGAGGTATATAATATGCAGCAATCAAGGAAATACATTTTCCACCAATTTTATTCAAGAATATGTATTATAAGTACGGTAGATGCATGAATGGATTTCAACTTCTAGTGAGGATGATTCAATTGTAATCATTATTTTATGTTTTTCTTTGGAAAAGAGTACAATTTTAAGAGACCGGTAACAATTATGAATATGGCAAGGACAACCGAAAAATCTAATACATAAAATCCCAAACCGAAAAACAACATGGCCAGACCCATGTCACTCCCTTCTTTTCAATCTAAAGACTTGTTTATTTTTTCATTTGATGAACTAATGAGATCCTTACAAGCACATGAAGTTAGGATTAACTGGTCAACTACACGAGAAGAAGAGAAGGCGTTTCAAACAAAAGGGGAGCTAGAATCTTCGTATCAATGTTCAAGAGGACGAGGAAGAGGAGGTTTTCGAGGTAGAGGTCAAGGTTGGAATAGCTCCTTTCATTGCTCATATTGCAATAAGTATGGGCATTCTGAAAAATTTTGCTGATCAAAACCTGAAAAGGCCAAATATGCTGAAGAAGAAAAGGAGGAAGACAACTACTTGTTCATGACTTAAGTAGATTCAAAAGAAAGGACCAAAGAAATTTGGTACATAGATAACAACTGCTCTTATCATATGAATGACATTGACAACAACTGCTCTTATCATATGACTGGACACAAAATGAAGTTCGAAAAACTTGACGAGTCAGTCAAATCCCAAGTTTGTCTTGGTGATGATAAGCAACCATAAATTGAAGGGCAAGGCACAACAACCATCACCATAGGTAACAAAAAAAACTCATTCGAGATGTCCATTTTGCTCCATGCTTGGCTCACATGCTTCTAAGTGTGGGTCAACTAATTGAATCTGGTTATTTAGTGTTGTTTGATGATGGAAAATGTGTGGTGAGAAATAGAATCATAGGTGATGTACTTGCATATGCTCACATGTCATCAATGTTGGACCAATGGTGGTTGACAAAATTAATTCCACTTTTGTTTTGATAATAACAAAATAGATAGACTTAATTAAGAAATTAATTGCAGGGATTATTGGATTGAAAGCAATCTAGAAGGTTATGGGAA